>NQII01007548.1:47643-64548 GCA_002778355.1 Clitarchus hookeri
AAATTTCGTATTTTGATAGTATACCACGTAAAAATTTAATTAAAAGAAGTATGCTGTTATTTTAAAAAATAGAACTACATTTTTAAAAAGGTTCTTACCCCATATCTCGGAAACTAGTAAACATAATGCCGCCAAATTTGGCAGGTAACTAATACTACCATAGGCGATGTAAAGTACACGATTTAAATGGACAAGGCAATTACTTTTAATATGGCAGCAAATTAATTATTTTATGTTAATTTGCTATATATGCCATTCCGTTTGGCCAAATACAACCAAATTTGGTGTGCTGAATTTATTAACGCGATCTATTTTGTCTACAATTTTGTAAGATAGCAACTGTGAAAAAATAAAATTGTGGTTTCTTATCTCGGGGAAACTGTAAATAAATTTGGCAAACAAGAAATATTAAGGTACGTTATGAAACTGTAATATAATATATATAATGTAGTACATAACTAAGCCCCCAAAGTCAAACTGCAACAATTAATGCTTCTTGGAAGCCTCTGTGAAAAGAAAATAATAAGCTCTTTTAAAAATGTTTGTTTTTTTACGAATAAACGAGAGGTTTAGAGAAATGAGAGGTGTGGCTCATGAGAAAATATGATATCCAACAAGCGAAAAGTAATTAGTAAAATGTACTTGCGTATGTACTCTATATAGAGGAAGATAAACTAATTTCTTATATAAGTAACTTCTTGTATAGTTAATCATGGCTGTTTCTGAATACCGAGGCTAGCATTAATTATACTCAGTTTGGGAACAAAACAAGTTCTTTTATGGGAGAGTTTGGCTTTGAGAAAATTTCCGCAGCTTGGTGCGCAGTGTTCCGAAATGTAACTTTTAATTAAAACTTTAATATACGTGAATAATAAAAAAGTAATATTTTACTTAGTTACAAAGTTATTTCATATTTGATTTTTGATTATTGTAATTATTCGGTTCTTTAACGTAGAAAATACAGAAAATTTGGCACACATGCGACACTAGCGCTTACCTACAGGCAGGAAATTTTAGTCCCCAAACTAAGAGCATTGTGATTCCCAGCCTGAGTAGAATAAACGTTACCGAGGCTTGCAGCATTTTTTCTCTCTCACTGATTCACCTAGGTCGTAATACTATATATAGATCACACTCTTGGTCGAACCAAATATGGTTCTCTACCGTATTTGGGGCAACCTTCTTGAAGAGGAAGGCTTTTATGACGTGGCACACATTAGAATACGCACACGTTCGCCGAGCTGGCAATCGCAGATAATTTTCTAAGACGGAGCTTATATTGGCCTGTTGCTAGTATTTCGCAGTAATTCAACAAATATAAAAGAAATACAGCTTTGGATTAAGTTTACACGATGTAAGTTAGCAAGATGTCTAGTACAATACAGGCATAATCCGAGAGTAGAATAGTTTGGCTAATTCGGGCATAAGGGCACGGGGCACCGAAGACAGAGCCGACGGGGCGTCATGCTGTGATGTCACCCGACCATCATATTGGATCCAGCGACCTTGACATTGATCTCACGCCTATGCCTTTGCCCCGCGCCCGTAACCATGAGTGACCTTGAACCCAAAAAGTCCTAAAAATCTAAGCAATTATAAAACATTAAAAAATTGATTTTTACAAAAAAAAGTATATTAAAAATTGTTTAAAGACGTGCACGTAGAAGGTTCAGGGTTCGATGTCAGATGGATCTACCAAGCTCCCAACACTACTGGCCCTCGTATATATTTATTGGTTATTTATTCGGCTCCCTTTCAGCCCTCTTCCTACCCATTTCACATCTACTGCTCATTTATTTTTAGCATTCCCAACTATAGCACACTGGTAAATCAGGTTTTGGGCATCATTCCTCAAAATTAACTGTCGAAAAGAGTGCTATCGACCTGTTCAGAATGGTGGTGAGGTCGGTACCCACAAATAACGTAAATTGATATATTTAATTTTCGGTTATTTGTTTTTATTAAAAAATTATCTATAATTTTAGGCAATTTTTATTGTCAATGGGTTAAAATAAATAAAACACGACATGTTTTTACACAACATTTATTGTACACATTATAAAATATACATAATCAGTAAAAATCAATGAGATGTTTTTAATTTTCTTCGAACAGAGTCCAAATTATATATTTTTTTAATCTGCAGGTCTTTCACTAAAACTTTTCGGTGTCTTGTAAAAGTCTGAGCAATTCATTTATGTCAATTAGCAGCAATGCTCTAAAAAGGCCACACAAATCACAGAGTCGCTACGAAGACCTTCGAGACAAGCAGCAGCAATAGTTGTCTCCGAATCACTATCCATTTCATTATCATTGCCGTGTACGCTCGGCTAACCTTTGCCGATGGCTCGATGGCAGTAGTACCAACATCCGGTTCATAGACACGAGGTCTGCTGGTGGCGGAACCAGCATCGGCAGCCTCGGGAGTACACATTGCTCGACGTCGGCAGCGACGACGAGTGGGTGCAGGTTAGCTTCTGGAACTGGAGGCAGAACCATCTGTGATGGGTACTGACGCGAGTGCCTAGCATCGGCAATGTACTCGACAGAGTCTGGTCTTCTGACAGGCTGCATCCTTCTTGGACCCAAGCCGCTGGGAGTTGACGGATTTTTTGTGACCGGCCTGGGGCATCTCCACAGCAGTCTGGCGCGTTGATAGTAGCGTGAGTCTGTACCAGTTCGAAGATTTGGTCCACGGTGCAGGGCAGTTGCGTCTGCGGCGTCATGTGAAACAAGACTCAATCTGATGGTCCCAGAAAGTCCATTTGTATCTGCGATGGCTCGTAGGAGGTTCGAAAATGTGCGAATCGCCAATGCTGAGCCCTTCCGTAGCAGGTCTCGTTGTAGGTGCGCAGATATCCATCTTCTGTGATGAAGATATACTCCATGCTACCGTAGTTTCGCTTGGTTTTTACGTAAATGTTTGTAGGACAGAATTGAGTCACAGCGACGATCAGACATATAGTGTACCACTATACAAAAAACCAAATTCTCTCACATTTCGAGAAGATCGGTTGACATCATGTCAATTCTTAGGCAGCCAATTGCCGGTCCAAGGATGAGATGCACCATTTGTGCAGCAGTTGCACATTTTTAAGTGCGCAGGTCCAGTCAGGCTCTGACCTGTCGCAGATGTGACGATGCGTTTCGTCGTATATTTTAAAAGTTTTGGAAGCGAACGACATCCATAACTCGGCCTGTACATAGATAATTTCCACTTAAAATTTACACATATCTCTCAGCCTTTTTCTCTGCTCAGATCCTGCTATGTTAATCGGGTACTTCGGGTACTGCATCAGCAAGTCACGCAACCTATTCCCTACCTGATAGTATGGAATGTTGCGTTCGTCCCATTCCAGTCCGTGGTAGTACTTGGTTAGCCAGTCGATCACCTTCTTGCTCTTCTCGTCCAACAGTTTCCAGGGGTATGAAAGTCGTAAGCGAGCGTGCTTTGCCATCATCGTCGTAAGACACTGCGATCTCCTTTAGCACGAAGCCATTTTGGCTCTGGAACCCTGCAGGTTACAGTACATTTTGAAGCTTAAGATGCTCGAATGTGAATAAACAGTCATCGTGTGTGAACAGTTATATTTATATATTCTCTGCTGTGCTCACGATAGTATTTTGACTGTCTTGTCGTGGAAATTGAACAATACGACCCAGCCGTAAATTATCAGGCAAAAAGCATACATGTGTGAAGAAATATTTCCATGATTCGTGAATTCGATCCTGTAGTCAATCACATTCGAACTGATACACTGATATGCTAGAAGGCACTGTCAATTTTCGAAGTTCATTGTCATGACAACCGATAGGTAGCTTTCGCTATTCAAAAATATTTTCGCATTTTATATTTGATATATATCGAACTGTGAACAGCGCATTCTCACATTATGCTGACATCTGGTCTGTAGCCCGATGATGTACCTTGGTGTCTTAGAAGCAAAGCTGAACTTCATCATCAAGTTGATGTGCCGGCTTGCTGGCAATCTGGGGCATGTCTCGAGACTCCAAGACCTGAAAGCCACATATTAGTTTTGCCCTCTTCCACATTATTCAGTATCTTTATACATACATCAGTGCTCAATTGCACATGAGGCAGCATTCATTTGATAGAATGTAGCATCACTTCCACTGTCTCCAGGTTTTCTTCCATACCCAGGATGGTGTCCACTTGCATACTAGCTAGAAGCAGTGCAAGCTCTTGCTTCGAATTTTAGATAATATGTTTGTAGTCTTCGGTGAATCCCAATAGCATGGATAGTAGGATGTACACTTCTACCTTGTCTCCAGGGAATGTAATCATCTTAAATTCCCCATCCTGTCATTTTGAACCTCACGCAGCCCATTTGGAAAGTGCAAGATAATTTTGTATCCGATGAGGTTATGCCAACATCTCACGACTTGTCCACTTTGACGCCATTGAGAAAATACGCGATGCGGTCGATCAGGTGAAAAAATCCTTTGCTCGAAATTTTCGTTGATGCTGGGTTGGTTCCATGTTCTTTTGTCAGAGTTACTCTAATTCTCAGGAAAGACTGGCAAAGAAGAGAGCATATATCTTGATGTTGGAAGGTAATTTGAACTTCCGATGATAGTGTGTATGGTCCGATAAGGAAAGGCTGGTACACACGATGTTCCACCTTCATCACTGTCTTAAAAAACGACAGGCTCTTCGATGTTTAGGTAATCTTCCATGAAGATTGACTTTGAAGCCGAGACTGAAGAGGAAAATCTCGCTAGCATGTGTCAACACCTTAGCGACCTCCAGCATAATGATTGAGGATTCGCACGATACTTTGATTAATTGCTTCTGGTCGCCATAAACCCTATTCCCATATTCTGAAATGCATGCGTAGGGGGATTTCTTTGTTCCGAAAGTTCACCAACTCTCCATGCTGGTTGACGACTGTCACGATCACATCATGTGGTCTCTTCACGACTAATGATGCTTTGCAGTGCCATGACCAGTTTAAAACCTGGAGGTACCATAGGCGAAAATTCGTGCAGCATGTTGCTCGGCCTGCCATTGAGGTATGTGCCACTGGCTAAATTGCAATTTATTCGTATCACATTGACTGACAACACATTTACAGGCCCCGATGACTCGCGTGTTTTGACATATTCGTAGATGCATGGCTCGAACCCAAGCCTCGATCCGATAGTATCTGGTCTCGTAAAGTCGATATCTTCACTGCATCTGACGACACTCTTGTATTAGGATTTTCACACAGTCCGAACTCTGTGTCGGGGGCAGTGAATCTTCAATTTTCCTTGCAAATTTCGTGTATTTCCTAAGAGCCTAAAAGCAGTGACACCTCGTGGGAGACATTACCATTTTTAACTTGGTACATCTTACAGTTTTTTTTCATCGATGTTCAGTATCGCATTGTAGGTTTGAAAATCAACCAGGCCAATGCACCATTCCTCCTCCAGGTCAAGTGGCATAAAGTTTACCAAATGCAGCTCGGAGCTACGCCGAGTCAATATAAGCAATATCGACATACATGACTGTTAGGTTTCCTTGTATTTAGACAATTGCTTGTACAAATGACTGCAATTCCACATATTTGGCATTTACTTCATCTTGTGTTTGTAAATCAACTTCGTTCCTTCCAGGTACTGTCGCAGTTCAGGCGGATGACGCAAATGACCGAAACTGTCATAGTAGTCTGCACATTTTTCACATTTTACATCAGTTACACAGTATCAACATTGATTATGCCGCACTCAACACATTTTGGTTTTGATGGTAATTCGTCTTTCATAAACACTGCCCTAAAACTAGGTATCTTCAATTTGTGCGCATTGAGTCCCAAATCCATGTTAGGGAGTGGTAATTTCGGTGGAGATTTCATTATCGCCTCTTCCTGCTGTATAGCTTTAGCACACTTCCACCTCCTTCTGGGTATGGCCTAAGGTAGAGGCCTCGTCCATTTTTTTATCCATGGCGATAGCTTCCATATTTCTATTGTACCTTTGGGCATCGGACAAATGCTTCCGTTCGTTCGATACTGTGTTGACGGCTCGGACGATACCACTCGTGGCTCCAATTAGGCCCCCGAGGGTCCCAAGTGCAGGCAAAGCAANGAAAAATCTGCTGGTACAAATTTTCTTGGTATTGCATGATATTCTTCCCTTTGTCAACCCTTTTCGTTTCACTTGCTCCTTCCACTTGCTCTTTGCACCTATACCCATCTTCACCTTGAGTTTCATCATATTGGAAACGCTCATGAGGATATTTTTCTCCGAGCCCGGTGTCTGAAGATTTTATTATTTCGTCGAACCTATGTGTCAGTATCTTGTCTGCCTATTGCCGTGCTTGTAGATCCTTGTGCTAGGATAAGGCGATATCGTGCTGCTTGTATGCTTCATCCAGGGTGTTGATGCATGTGTCACATCATGACATCATTTTAGCTAGCTTCGTTTCCAGCCCGCAGAACCTGTACCCTTAAATGTGGAGTTCGAATGGGAGATTATTTAGGAGCATATCGAGACACATTTTCCAAACTTGATCTTACCTCTTCGAGAAATTGTGGTGAACTGGGCACAAAAAGTATAAATGTCTCTTTTATACTTTTTGGTTTCAGGATCATTTTAGACTAGGAACAGTACGGATGTAAAGTGCTAATGATGCATCTCCTTTGTCGCTTCTGCAGTAAAATGTTTACATATTTACACAGAGTGCACAGACATGAAACAACTATCTGCAGGATGAAAACTTCAAATATTACATTTTAGTGTAAACTCTGCCAGAGGCAGTTTACTCGGAATGTTTCTTTACAGAGACATAAAAAAATTTGTAGCACTGATTCTGCGCAAATACAATCACTTTTTCGAGTACCGCAATCAGCACCAAATGCACAACAATCAGAACCACAAATAGCATTACATTCACCACAATCAGCACCACATGCACCACAACAGCACCCCATGCACCACAATAAGCACCCCATGCACCACAATAAGCACCACATGCAACATAATCAGCACCACATACACCATAATCAGCACCACATGCAAAACAATCAGCAGCACGTGCACCACAATCAGCAACATATGCACTACAATCAGCTCTGCATGATCTGCCATCAGCATGGCATGCTCCACAATCAGTTCTGTATACTCCACAATCAGCTCTGCATGCTCTGCAAGATAGTAGTGGTAGCATACATAATATCAAGCAAGATGCTATTCTACCCATACACATTACTGCTTTATGTAAAGTTATTTCCCACAAATCACGACATGGAGGCTTATTTCCGAATGCAATAAGGAGAATCATCACAGGATTATTAAATTGCAGCAAGACATGCGTCTTACTGATCCTACTGGAAGAAGAGAATGGTCTTTGGTTCGAGAACGTGTACCTATATTCGAAATCGCTCTAGCAACCGAAATACCAGTGACTGGCACACAAACTACAAGCTGTGGATGGTGTGGGTTATTTCCCTTGCAGCAACAACGAAGTCATCGGGTCTCCTAGCAAAGCATTGCCAAACTCGATATTTGTCTTTGATAATACTACCTGCGAGAAGCAGAAGTGTGTACAGGAGTACTTTAGCATGGGGCGGCATGCAAAGATGGAATACATA
This sequence comes from Clitarchus hookeri, assembly GCA_002778355.1. Lineage (NCBI taxonomy): Eukaryota > Metazoa > Arthropoda > Insecta > Phasmatodea > Phasmatidae > Clitarchus > Clitarchus hookeri. The sequence continues at coordinate 55,239 of NQII01007548.1, forward strand.
CACATCGGCCAGACTTATTCATGCATACCCAAATAGCTGTTCCACGACAATGTAAAATTGTTGGTGTTGTTTCACATGGACGATACCATGATTGGATTTTAAACATATGTGTTCGGTATGCTGGAAAGATAAGTACAGATTTTTGACGATCATTAAGAACTGGCCCCTATATAATGGGATGTATCGAATGTGATTCTATAAGTTCATCTCGACCATCGAGAATGAGTTACAGCATATCGAAAGTAGGCTCAAGCTGAGTCTTGGCAAAGACGAAGATGGAGGATTTCTCATACCAAGAACCGATGGAACAAATCATACTGGTAGAAGAATAATTCGAAATGTTGGCAAACCTAAACGATCGGAGGATGCTGCTACTAAACATTTCGTCCTTGAAACTGGTAATGGCATCATCTCAGAAATGCACAATGTGTTGACCGAACAATATAAATTGTTTCGGAGCTATCTGTCCGAACTCTAGGCGAAGATGGAGTGTGTGAAGACGAGATCGTTCGTGATATGGGGGCCATTGGATGAGCATACAACGGGTGTTCAAAGGCAAATTACCGACAGATTGATTGTGCCACGTGCTGAAAAATTAAGAGAAACTGAAAAACGTGAAGGATATATGACAACACACATTCGCTACCTCGATTTTCCACCTCGCCACGAAAATGTGAGTTCAAAAATACAGTAGAGGACATATTGGATGTCTGCAACGAACGCTTGGGCAAGATCAAAAGTCTTTTTTCGCTGGCCCGTAACTAAACTTATAAAAGAGGGCAACTGTTACTATTTTTATTCAGTGCAATATCGGACACATGTGTCGGACTATCACACGAACTTATAAATGAAGACATTTTTAAGCCCATTACTCGTCCTCTTGATGTACTCAGAGAGGACGATGGAGCACCTGTAGTCGTGAAGACCAAAATCGACTATACTACTGAGTCTATGAAGAAGCATAAACATGATGACATATAGAAAGATCGGTAAGATGGATTGGATGCGGATTTTCTACACAATAAAAAAATACGGAAGAGAGCCCTAAAACCCGATGCTCTGGTTCAATGGCACGATCGTAAACATCTCGTAATAATGATACGATGTATGGTGTATACTGTCATAATGGCAAATGGTTCCTCGGTGCTGATCCAATAGATTTTCTACCAGGTGGGATAACCCAAGTAGGTGATTACAAGTGTCATGGAACCCCTCGAACTTTACGAACTTCTTTTTCGCAAGGAGCCCAGGGAGTTTACAGAATCCGACCTGCTGGAATACAATATGTTGCTCAATCTCACGCATGCAAGATAATGATCTCGAGACCAGTGATTATTAGGACGAAAATCACGAAAATATCGACATTGTCGCAGNTGCAAGATAATGATCTCGAGACCAGTGATTATTAGGACGAAAATCACGAAAATATCGACATTGTCGCAGACCTCTTCAGCGGATTAGCAGTGAAAAGTGGCGAAGGTATGAAGAAGATAGATGACGACCAGAACACCAACTACGTATTCTGGGGCGATCCGACCGAGCTGGTCGATAGGCTGCAACTACTGCTCGCTTCGCAAAGGGTTGCAAATTTCTTCTGCACTATCGAGATCATTTCAATTGTCGAAGAATTGAAGGATGGAGGCTACGTATAATGAGTCGATTGGGAATCGCCAATAAACTTTACGCACATGCGAGATGCATCTACCACCGCCACAAGGTTGTCATACTACGTGAAGCCGACTTCTTGGAGATGATACCACATGCTCGGGTAAACAAGGGCTACAAATACATGATGATAGTCGTCGATACATACAGAAAATTCGCCTGGGCCAGGCCGGTCAACTCGAAGAATGCACCTGATGTCACCGAGGCTATGGCAGATGTATTACGCGAAGGACGCATCCCGACTAATCTACAAGCCGACCAGGACAAGGAGTTCTACATTGTAAAGTTCAAGGCCGTGTTGAAGAAACAGTAGATAAACCATTTTTCTATGTACAGCAATCTCAAAGCATCTATTTTCGAGAGGTTCAATGTGACTCTGAAGGACAAAACGTGGAGGCATTTGCCTGCGAATGGCAAATACAAGTGGTTGTATATACTCCAAAAACTCGTACGCGAATATAACTCTCCAATGCACTCGACCACACGCATGAAGCCTGAAGACGTGAAAGACAACTACTTGCTTTGGACTACGTATATTTTTCCGAAAAGGAGGACCCTCGCAAGCCTGAAGCCAAGGTTGCGGCCTAGTGCGCATCTCCAAACAGGAAGGCATCTTTGACAAATGGTTCACAGCAAATCGGAGCCCCGAACTCTTTCGTATGCGACGTTTACGAGACTTAGCTCTGAGGACCTACTTTCTCAGTGATCTGAATAATGTTCCCATCCATGGTGGTTTTATGCAGAGGAGATCCTCGCTACAAAGTTTTCAGATGTGTATTTGCTCGAGAAGGTGCTTAAACGGCGTAATGGGTACTCGTATATCAAGTGGTTGGTTTTACCGCTCCACTACATTCCTGGGTCGTTTATGCTGACATCGAGAGGTGAACATCGAAGATTGCAATTAATATGCCTGTGCATATGCATTTTTCAACTGCATTTTCTCATGTACATTACTGAATACAATTAGTATTTAAACATATGCAGTGTTATAATATCTTTTTAAGCGAATTATTATTAAAATACCTGATTTTTTATAAAACAATAATTTTAAATGAAAAATTTCTTACGTTGAAAATATAAATAAATATGAAAATTTACGTACATACTTGGTATGGACCTCCACGCCATTCGGTATAGGTCTATAGCACTTTTGCCGGCAGTAAACTATCATTGACAGCTGATGTCCGATACATGTATTACAAGTGCACTCTAGTAAGCGATACTAAAAATAAATGAACAGTAGATGTGGTATCGGGTGGAAGGAAGCTGGAAGGGAGCCGACTAAATAACCAATAAAAATGTACGAGGGTCGGTCAGGTTGGGAGCCTGGTAGCTCCACATGCCATCGAACCCCGGACCTCCTATGCGCACGTCATAAAATCATTTTTTAAAATAATTTTAACGTTTTTAAATTTATATTTATATATTTTTTGAGTTTTTTGATTATTTTTTTTTTTGTATTTTTGGGTTTAAAGTAATTTAAGTCACTTGCACGGGGTCAAGATCACGAGGGTGAAGCCAATGTCAAGGTCATTCGGATCCAATATGGTGGTCGCATTTTCTGAGAAGGAAAGAATTATAAACTGATTCGATAGTCTGTTGACTATAGTTTTGACCACCTACACTAACACTAATTTATATTATTTAATTAATTCCCGATCATAAATTAAACTTGTTATTTGTTATACAACATGATCAAAATCATTGAACACACTAAAATAAAGTTTTAATTTTAAATTCATTAAAACATGCCTATTTTATTGTTGAATATAAAGAAAGCTTTCGCGATGTTATCTAGAAAATAAATTAGGTACAATTTTCTGGCAGGAGGTAAATTGCCTTTCATAATGGTAGGTGATGTAAAAGCGTGCTAAGTGATTGCACGAGTATTTGGTTGCGGTGGCCATGAACACCCTCATCCCGACTGCTCACCATACGCATCTCCAATGGCGCTCTCAGCACTTGTGGAATGTAAATGTAGCTCGGTAATGGCATGGTCGCGCACGCTCTCGCTTGTCGTGGCACGAATCACAACGCCGAAACGGCGCTCCTGGAATACAGCCGCTGGCCGGCACGCATCAGCTGCTGTTCGCGCGAGACGACACGTGCATACAGATGCGACACCGCGTGGCTGTCCCTCGTGCGTATGCGTCGTCACACAGCTGACTCGCTTCGACCGATAAGGGGAATGTAAAATAGAGTGCGCAAGCAAGCTGAGCAGTACACAAATCCTGAGCCTTAGTAAGGTTTATTCTGCTCTGGTTGGGAACAAGACAAGATTTCTTATGGGGAAGTTTGGCAAAGGGCAAATTAACGCCACTAGTTGCGCTGCTGTTCCAAAGTAGTCACTTTTAAGATGGCGGTAAATTGAGAAATTAAATTTATTTGTGGGGAAAATTCGTGTTTGTTTCGAATTGATATAGTATATACTAGTACAAGACACGCTTTTCAATGTTGTTTACAAGAGCACACAGTAAAAATACAACTGTGTTTGCCACTGAATCTTCATAAGAAAGTTTATTTCAATGGAAAAAAAAACATTACGGTTTTAAGTGCGAAATAAATATAGCCGTTATCAAAAGGAACTTCGTACTTTCCTTCTGCTTTCCATTAAGGAAACTGTGCAGGTAAGCCATAAAAATAATGTTTTAAACCATTCCACTTTTTTTATTTCGATCTAGTTGTTTTATTTATACCAAGTAATTGTGTTAGCCAACTTTTTGCCAAAGCCAGTTTACGAAATGATATTAAACAACGTGTGAACATATTTTGTTTTATTACCACTCTCGCGCGAAGAACAAAGTTTATTCTCTACGTGGGCTCTAACACATTTAAAATATAGAGATTTTACACAATTGTATGTATTTTATAAGAATTGCAACTATCCCATTTACTTACATACAAAACAGAAAAAATCCGGTTCACATGAGACACCAGTGCGCCGTAGCGGCGTAAATGTTTAGTTGCCATACTAAAAGCTTTGAGATTTCCAACCGCAGTAGAATAAACCTTAGCCCTAGCACCATAGGATTAGTATAAGGTAGGTCGATTTTCGTCTTCTGCGCATGTCCCTTAAACAGAATCACCAATCGCTAGGGTTACAAACTTTTATAGATTTTATTAAGGGACACAATTCCGACAATCCGACACACGATATCTGACCCCATTTAAATGTCAAAGGAAAACAGTTATAAAAATATGAGATAATACCTGTAATGTGCAAAAGTCAATAGAAAAAACTAGTCAAAATTATCTCTGGACATACAATAACAAAATTCGAGTTGCAAGTACAGTCATAACTCGGTAAGATTTCAGTTTGTGATTTAATTAGCTTTAAAACAGACGACACCAACGCACACAGGAAGAACATATACTGTACACACTCGGCAAGCGTTACTTCCACGAACGTACTTCTTGACGAATGCCCCCTGTCGGCGTAAATCGTAACTATCTATGGTCATTAGGTTAAAGTATCAGAGTAAACGTACTTGTAATCACGGAAGAGTTCAATTACTGGCACCGAGTTTGTTAATATTAGGTTTATTTTTGACGAAGCCTAAAGCCCCTGTCGTACTGTCAAATTTTCACCTTCAAATATATTTGACTATAACATTTGAAAACAAAACATGGCTACCAAATTTGTCTGTCCTACAATTTTTTTTGAATAACCTTGACTGTGTTTGAAAGTGTGACACGCTGTCAATTTTTTTTTACTAGGCGGATCTAATTTGAATTATTATTAAAAAATTATTTTCGTAGTGTGATATTGCTTTTGTTTTTCTATGGAGTTAATTAGAGTAATAAATGGAAGGGATGTTGTTATTTATTTTCGCTTCTTTACTAAATTCAAATTTTATTTATCACAGATTTTTCTTGCACAATGACATATAATAACTCTGAGTTTGTAATATTATGTGAAATATTATCTTAAAATAGCATTCATACTGTGACCGCTTCTACATAAATTAATCAATCTTCATAGCCTACTTCGTTTCCAAAAATTGTTCGTTATTTTAAAGTTTTTGACGTCAATTTTTGTCATGCACGATTCTGAATGGCTGAAACCGTCAAACATAATATAAATGTCAGAACCGATCCAATCTTCAAATTTTTCATGGAAACTGAAGCCGTTCATCTTTCTCAGACAAATATGGCTGCGTTTATGAAGTTTCGATGATGTCATAACTATCCAACTTTATTTGATCAAACTTATTGGAAAAAGTTTGACACAAAAATTTAACAGTGTGACAGGGGCTTAAGATAAGGAATAAATGGCATCCCGTTCTATATCTGCACGGAATAATTATTATGGCCCCAGGATAATGGAAATCCCGCACATTATGGGACAGTTGGCATCCCTACCTATCGCAAAAGAACTGTCAAAATCAGATGGCCATCAGTAATAAATTTCTTTTAATAGACACAATTTTTATATAAATAAAATATTTAGATTTGGTTGAGTATATTGTAGTCATATTAAATTTAAGTCAAAGTAGGTGTAAAACTTTTCAAAGCACTTACGCATATAAAGGGTTTTCCAACCTCAAGTGCTATCCACGTGTGCGTTTATAGTGCAAATGGTAGAAAAACAGTCCAATGCAGGGTCATGAAGAGTGATAGTGCAGCTGACATGAACACTCTACTCCATGTTTCCTCCTTGGTCATAACCGTATTTCTTGAACACCCGGTTAGCACAAATATTGACATGATTCCGTCTCTCGAAAGTTTATTACAATTCATCTATCCGGCTTTCAATATAAATATATAGTGTTATATTTAATTATTAAATATATTTGTTTTAAAATAAATGCACAGATATGCGGAAAAACGCAATGTAAAAAAAAATCACGTCGAAGTATATTGACATGTTTTTGACCTATGTGTAGGCAAATCGCGAGTCAGTGTTGGCAAGATGCGCCAGATGCGAAAACCAGTTTACCTTGTTTTTCTTTATAGTGGCATCTGCTCTTGAAGCGAAAAGTGCGTACGATTGGCTAACTATTGTCCGTTCACAGCTACCATCAACTTTTCTGAAGCGCTGCGTAAGTTCTACTTCCAGGATATTCCTCCGTCTCACGCAAACAACGCTTGGCTAAGTTTATAAAATTCCACCAAACGGTCAACGCACCGCATTCGTGCGCACAGAGAGTAATAATATTTTGCACAAGAACTATTTCTTACCAGGCATTACCAACACATCTATTTTCTCCCTGTTTACACACATAAATTATAAATTTGATATTATAATTTATAGATACGATATAAGTAAACGTTAAATTTAACCAAAAATAAAGTACTTTTATGTTGAGACAAGTAAAAAACGCTTGTGATAAATTGCATATTTAGGAAACAACGAAACACGCCCTACATGGGGAAATTTTTCAAAGGTTTGTTTCAAAAAGTGTGACGAAACGGCGAATGTACTATATACGTACGTGGCTGCGGTCTGGCTCATAGCCGCTCGGCAGTTTTGGAGAGGGGGAGGACATATCACCCAATGACAGCCGTGCTTACAAAATACGGGATAAAGGTAAGTACGACTTACGAGCGATCACGCCCCATCATATTGAATTTATGGAGTTTTCGGCCAGCCTGCAGGCCAGATTTAGTTATAAGATTTACGCTTCGACAAAGCCAAAATAATTCCACGTTACGCATTTTAAAACAGTTGTTGCTGTACTGCTGCAGTTAGTGCCATTAAATAAAGTGGCCCGCAATAAATAGTAATTCCAGGTTGACTCCAGTTATTCGTATTTCCATTTTGAATGTTTCATAAAGCATTTTGTGCGAATAAAAAGGGTTCTTGCATGATATTAAAAAAATATCAATATTGTCTGCAACTAATTTTTGTAACTGAAATAAACGTAAATTAAAAAATTCACAAATGTATTTTTTGACGTAAGTACAAATGTTTACTTTACATACAACCACAGTAATTATAACTGTTTCCCTACTTGACAAAGGTTGCTTTTTGTTGCATCAAAACTATACAAATTATGAAATTTTGATTAAAAATACATCAATTATTGACAATTAATAATTTTAATAGGGGAACTCTAGCAAAATATTTTACAGTAATACAAAATATATCTAATTCGTCTTTTATGAACAACATACATTGTACTTTTCTGACATTGTTGGTAATGTGTGTACTACTTTGTAATGAGTTCTGCAAGTTGTACAGTCAGCTGTAGTGCCCCATTGGAAGCCACTCTCTTTCTGCTTTTAGTTACGTGTGTGGCCACATGATGGCGCCACTTGTACGACAAATTGAAAAGCGCTTTAGAAACCTGGAGAATATGTTTAGCATATCTAGGTCTTCCCTGAGTTTTTGCGAATTCATTTGAGGACAATTATTTCAATGGGATTGCCGTCTGTAAAACACGCCCTGAACGAATTTGAGCCAATAGCCAACCTGCAAGAAAACATGGACTGAACACCGTGCTACCTGATCTGAGGTAAAACTGGAGCGCCAAACAATGAACAACTAACTGAAACTCTAATAAATGAAGAATGAATCCACATAATTTCCGGGTATCTACATGGCTTCGCTAATTAATGAACCGTTGCACTTTTTTGACAGTTCTGAAAGTAGCCTTATGTACAATTATTTCCATGGTAAAATATTTTATGTTGACATACTGGACAGGTTGACAGTCAGATGGGTGTGGTTGGGTAAACGTGATCTGTCTCTGGGGAGACAAAGCTGTATCCATGAAAACAGCTTTAAACAGGACTGCGTTCAGAACTGTCAAAAAAGTGCACTCGTTAATGAGACAGAGATCACCATCAGAGCAATATTGTTTAGAAATTAGTGGGGTGGATAATAAACTGAGAGTAGATTAAATTATTTATCCACTGAGGTATCGGTTTCGAGACGTATTGTTTGTGTTCAGTTAGTGTGTATACAAAGCGTTTCTAAAACATGGGTACAAACATCGACAGTGACGAAGATATAAAACTAAAATGAAAGTACTGCTTTTCTACTTTTCTCGTCAAGTGATTATTAAGGGAGCTGAGCGCCCCTGAAAAATCCTTATTTTAAATTGCCTTACACTGTACTGTGGTTTGCCTACCTGGTATTCAATACACGTTGCGTTTAGAATGTTAAATATGAATTATATCACAAACGGTTCACCTGAGAGTGTTCCGACAAGACGATTTATTTTGTTGTCTTAGACGTGCTGATTCACAGGTTGTCTTTAAAATTGCATAGAACGTAGTGTTACAAAGTTTGATGCAAACACAGGGTGCCTACAGCCATTTCCAAAAGGAAGGGGTATGACATTACCAACCGCATTTCTAGAGGTGTCAGATCTCCTCTATACAAAACACCGCTCACCGATTTATTGGTTAACCACAAGTGATTTATGATATTTTCAAATAAACGCATTTTAAAAATCAAATTTTGGCGCACAGCTTCTTTAATAACCACTTTAGTGTATAAATTGTACACACATTTTCGTAAGTAAAAGCCTGCCGAAGACGCCGGGAGAGGAAGTGTGGTATCTGGGAATGCGCGGGGGATATGGCCGTGGAGTGAAGGGCGAGTAAAGATATTTGGGGGCTCTTAACAGCGAGATCTTGAGAGCCGTAAAGGGTGAAGCGAGTTGAGCATGGAGCAGCGCCAAAATGTAAGGGTGGA
>NQII01007548.1:64781-82831 GCA_002778355.1 Clitarchus hookeri
CGGCGCGTGCTGGTATGTGGCGCCACCACCTCTGCTCAACTTCCCCCCTCCCACTCCGGTGATACCACACGCTCGCAGCGTCACAGTCAACGTGGCAACACTGCTCCGCCGTACAGTCCACACTTATGCAAACCAGCAAGGCTATTCAATCATCGGCCTGCCAGACTCTTCACACAGGTCCGCATATCAAATATTTCATAGGAAATTAATTTTTTTGAACACATACCCTACAACAAGGTGACTTTGGCCCAAATTTTACTGTTTTGATTATTAGAAACAAATGCGCTTCATTCTGTTTCGTAGTTTAGTTATCACAAAGCAGCAAGATATCAAAAGTGTTTTTTTTTAATAATTACGAACATAAATAGGCACTACTTTCTAATATCTGGCCCGAAGTTTTACAGTACTTAAAAATATACAATTGCCTAATTTAACAGTGCGCCATTCCAGTCAACTCTGTGATGCAACTGGTCAGAATTAGGGAATTACATAGACAGTATTGCATGTGGACATAGTTTCTTATTAAATAGTAAAAATGTTAAAGTTTTATTAGACATAGCTAATATTTAACATTATGTTGGTATATTAGTTGAAACATTTATAAACTTCATTCAAGAGAGAATTTTTGACAATTTTGCTTTTATTTATAGATAATCACTGTGCACAAATCTCCATTCTGTCCTAATAGGACCAACCATTCGTTATTAACAAGAATTATTTGTCGCTTTGTCTCCCGTCGTCATTGCGGGAAATTTTAAATCATCATTCGAAAACGAACGCATTGCACTAATTCCTAGCATATTGAAAGCACGAACTGCATAGTAAGTTCTGTTATGATGCACGCTCTTAACGTCACCTGTATTATCGTTAGCATAAAACTTGTAACTAAATTACATACAATTTCATTCGTTACATCTTCACGTTAACAAACTACGTATAAGTGAGTCAAGACTTTGTAATAAGCGAGTGTGTAACCTATCAAGCATTGTATTTATTTGTAAGTGGAACGATGGGAATACAAATAGAGTAGCCCTGCAGGAAGGAAAAGTGGGCGGGAATCGGGTAAGACGCGTATGCGATTTTCGCAGTTGTCAGTATTCATGTGCCAACATTGGACAACTTTTCTGCCATAATAACACAATAAAAAACAGCGTGGTGGATAGCATTTGTGGTTAGAATACTCTTTATGTAAATAAATGCCTTGAGATGTTTGTACATTTACTCTAGCCTAGTTTTAAGGCAACTTGAATATATTAAAGTTTGTCAAAGTATTGTATTATGTGGTCTGGTGAATAACCGAAGTGTAAACAAATGCATTCATCACTGCTAGCAATGCGAATTTAACAGTTGTATTTGCGATGGGCGAGTTAGCGTTGGGTACATGCAAAAAATACGAAGATTGGTCTACGTCATCTTTAATCTATGCTAAAATCTCTGATAAGTTCGTTACTTAGACTCATGCGCCGAGTGACAGAGAGGTCGGCGGTAACAATGAAAGTACGGGCCCTGCTACATTCGGCTGATGGTGTGCAATGCAACGCAGTGCCAATGGGTTTCTGAAATTAATTACGATTTGCTCACGTGACCTGTGACTTCACTTCAGACGTGCAGAGCAGTGCAGTGCAGTGCTGGCGGAGTTGACCCAACTTTTAACTCGGCGTCGGCTGCTGATCTATAGAGTGTACGAGATTCTCCGTCAAGAAATACGTTACGAGGAACGAGTCAATGAAACGAAAGCTGGATATGCGCAGAAGCAAAGAAATGCCAAAAACTTTACAAATATTTGGTTTATTTTGGTAATCAATAAATCTAGCAGGAAAAGCAGTAAGTGATTTCATTCTTTTACAAGTGACACTTGTGTTGGCCGGAATAACTCTTAGGTCTTCTTCAAAATGTCTAACGAGGAAATCTTGGACCTAAAGAAAAACGCAATTATAAATTTACTTGAAAAGGGGTGAGAGGGGAAGAGACAACTTCTCAAATGTGTTAGCAAGAAAATAGGTAGAAGTCAGTCAAGCTATAGGCGGCATGCCGGCTACAGCAATGTTTGGAAACTAGGTCCCTCAACAAGGTATCAGCATTCATTATAGCACGCAGAGAGCAAACGATCAGCACTGCAGTTGGCACCAGCAGCGTATCGGAAGTTACAATCAGCCATTTGTAGCACGTCCCTAAATAAAAAGAAGGTGAAGCAGCGAACGAATACAATTGGGCGGAAGAAACCAGAATACCTCGAGAAAAACCAGACGAAAACACTAGCCACATTTCCCACATGCGACCCCACCGGGAAACCAACTGCGGCGGGAAAACATAAAATTATGTGGTAAACTGATATTGTCCTCATGGCGTGCCCCAAAGACTGATCCACTCGTTGCCAGCGCCAACAGAACTGTCAAAATGACGTCAACAGTGACGTAGATGATTGTTTCTACGTTGCGATAAAACTCGGTCAGACAAAGAAGAGTAACATTTAGAAGCACTTATTAACATTGTATAAACAGTATTCTAATCTCCAATATAATCTACATTATTTTGATTGTGCTAATGGCATAGAAGTTGGGTCTTACAAACTGTTTATTGCACTGGTGGCATGCCCGCTCTACCCTAATATTCGTCTTACGGTTCAACCCGTTTTGCATTATTCTATAACGCGCAGATATTAAAAATGTAGAAATAACACAATGATCACAGATCATCCGCGGTTTTGCGCCTCTTACGTAACCAACATAAAAAAAAGAACTTGTCTTTACGTACGTTGCATGACAATTATTTCTGACTGCAAAAATATATTATGATTATTACATGCAACTCTTCATTTCAGAAAACGTTTACTACCTACTAACATTGGTATTTTTGAGGCTGAAATCAGTATGGCGGTGATTTGGAGGTTTCGTATGTGTTAAATTCGCATTTTTATAAAACGTTTCGTTGATTTAAATAACCAAATACCAAAATGGAAAATAATCTATAACACCAAATATTTTAACGGATTTTTAAAAATTGATACATTGATCTTTAAGATAAAAAATTATTCGAGTTCTAACTCGACATAAATCTTGCTTTACGTTTAAGGTTTAGGTGGCCTTACGGTAACGCACAGTAAGACAAACCACCAATGAGATCCTCAGATGAACGTGTCCTTTAATCCGGAGTCTAAATTCCAAATCATTATCAAAGACCGGGTCTCCTATCATTATAGTTCTTCCACTCCTTATTAGCTTGATCCGTTATTAGTGATCATTTCTACCGAGTGTCCCGAAATAAATTAATTTTCCCTCTGTTCTGAGATTAGTTGGTTTCTTCAGTTTTTTTATATAAGCACGAAATCTGTTTCAAACTTTCCCAAGTTAAAACAATTAATTCGGTCGCAACTGTTCTCAGGCGACCATTCTGAAATAAAAAAAATTATGCATTTGCCGTAAAAGGATTAAACTACTCTGTTAAAAAAATGGCTGATGAAAGAAATTGTGAAAGACAATAATTTGCTTTAAAAACATATCAGTGAGTTATACGGCAATACATCTGACATAATTTTGGATGTATTAATTTGTTTTAGTATAATTTAAATTCAGGATATTAAATTTGTAATTTAATATAATTAATTATATAACTAATTTAAAATATTTAATACACAGATAACATAAGAAAATAGGTGCATAAATTTTTTTCTTTATTATTCAACGAAACACAAAGTGTTAGTTCAGAATGTAGATATGATAGGGATATAGGCATATGCTTTCAAACAATTGTTACGCGCCTGAACTCTCGCCTTGCGCACGAGCTCCCGTTACGCGCAGGCCGGCGCTGTGGAAGGGCTGCCTCCCCCACCCCCCCAAAAAACCCTTCTCTCCACACCACAGGTGGTCTGCCCCATCGCGTCACCCGGCTCCTGGCTGGAGTCACAGCTCCTGCTCCTCACCAATGCTGGAGAAGCCGATGAGTTTAGAGGATGTGGTAGAATATTCAGGGAACAAGGACCCTCGGTGCAACGCGGCATTCAGATAAGTTTCTGGGCGATGGTCTACGACTCTATAAATATTGCAGCAGTCCAAGGGTCGGCAGTCTTGGTATAAGCCTTCTGGCTAAGTGCAGTATCCGGAAGAAGTAGAGTGCGGCGAGGGACAACAGTGAAGAGAACGGACGACGACGGGAGATCGCGAGACGACGGCGGACGAGGTGTTCGTGATGTGAATGGACGAGAGGGAGTGAAACCCGATGAGTGAAGGCAAACTGTGCATGAGTGCGCTCGGAGAACTCTAGATCATTGCGACTGGTGGTTTCTGGACTGAACTGAGGTGGGACAGAATGAACATGTGATACGGACTTAATTGTAAATATTAGAACAGTCAAATGTGAACATATAATTTATAATAGGTTTTCATAAACTGTTTATTGGTACTGATTTTAGTTATTTAATTACATTAATTTCTTTGAGGTTATTGTAAATTGTACTGATTTGATTCATTAATGGTAAACAGGATGTGATATCAACTTATTGTGGATTTTTGGGTCGAGAGAATTTTGTTTGTGGTTATGGTAAATAAAATTAGGACATAATAATAAACTCTTTTATTTAATTTAGATATCCATGCCTTAACGAACCTGACATAGCCCCCTGACTTGGAGAGAAATTGTAACACTGGTGTCAGAAGTGGGATAAAGGCATTTTATGAAAAAAATAAAAAAAACGAATTAATTGATTAAAATCAATGTTAAAGTAGGAATTATTAAGACATATAGGTATACTTACTTTGAAAATGTCGGCAGACATGGAAGCACTCCGCTCTTTAATTGAAAGTCTAAATGGTCAAATAAATAGCAAAATAGATAATGTAAATAGCCGAATTAGTAATGCTAGGAAATCTGTAAAAAGTGTAAATAATAATTGTAAATAGTAAAATAGTGTTAGTGAATCTGTAAGTACCCAGTTTAGTAGTTTTAGTGAACTTTTAGACAGGAAAACAGACAGTTTGAGCGAAGTGATGGATGGGAGAATAGTATTAGCGAAGAGGTTGACAGGAAAATAAACAGTGTTAGTGAGGTTTTTGACCAACTGGATAAGAAAATAGATAGTGTGAATGAAAATGTGGACAGAAAAATAGACAGTGTGAATGAGAATGAAGACCGAAAGATATAAGTTGTATGCGAATTATTGAACAATAAAATATACTCTGTGGGAAAAAAAATTGGCAGTGTGAGCGAGAGAATGGACAGTGTGAATGACGGGATGGACAGTGTTGAACAAGAAATGAAACAGGAGGTCAACGCCGTCAAGAAGGAATGGCAGGAATTCCTGCAGCAGCAGGGGAGAAGACATGCAGCGGCTGAAGAGAAGCTGAGATAGACTGCCATTGCGGCGACGAATATGGACAGCGAGAAGAAGGCAGTGGTCACCACCAGTGCAGCCATCGCAGGTGCGACGCAGCAGTTCTGCAGTGTGGGTACGCTTCAGCTAGGTGTGGATAAAGGCATCACAATAAAGCCAGTCCCCTACAATGGACAGNAGGCGGCTGTACTGAGGAGACCTGCGCTGATTATACTGAAGTCCCTTCCAGAGTGACATCGACTGGAATACTCCACATTGGTGTCGGCTTTAGAGCTGTGGTTCTGCGACCGATACCTGTGACACGCCCCCCATGCCCAACTACGAAGCTGTATCCAGCGATCAGGAGAACCACTACAGGAGCTGTGGTAGGACATCATGCAGCTCAAACACCTGTCTCTAGAGGATGCTCTGAGGAAGCACATGGTGTCACAGTAGTCAACTTTTTCATGAATGCTATTACTGATGCAGATGTGCTCGGAGCTGTACGCCTAGCATCACCACACAGCTTGCAGGATACCCTGGCCCAAGCATTGGAGGTGGAATCAACGAAGTAGGAGCCGATGTTCTGGCATGCAGTACAAGCAGCTACTCCGTACAATGATATAGCATCCTGTGTGCCTTGAGGAAGTTGGAGGACAGACATTACTGCCAGAGCCTGTGCTAGGAAATGAAGTTTATGTTCATCTAAGCATCGGGAATATTGGGAGTGTGGCCGGACAGGACACTTGAGAACAGGACACTTGAGAATCCAGTGCCCACAGAGGAACTGCAGGATTCTGCAATCAGATGTGAGTACGACTGAAAGCTTGTTGAGGAAACTGGAGGTGGTAGTAGCGGAACTTCTGAACTCCATAGAGGAATCGACACATGTCCTTCGTCGAGGGAAGCGCCAAGAATGTTGGAACTGTGGAAAGGAGGGACACTTACGAGCCAGGTGTCCAGGGATGCCACCAGAGATTAGTCATCGAGAAATGGGCCAAAGAACAGATGCACCAACAATTGAAACTGACAACCACTGTAATACCTAGCCAAACCACAGGCCAATCAAAACTACTGGCAACACCCTAACTAAGAGAACGAAGATAGATTGCTATATGGTGGTAAGAAAAAGAACAAGTATACTGGAGTCGGACCACCTAAGAAGTCAACCCGCAGTTAACACAGGCGAGACAATGGGAGAACTCCAGTTGAGAGCCGAAGCTGCACACATGCATCTTCGTGAGAAGGAAGACAGCCGGGTGGCAGGAGACGAGCATATCCCATTGTCTACTGGTATCAAGAGGAACACTCGATGTGAATAGAGAGTTGCAGGCGGTGCTGCCTACACACTGATGGCGAGTAATACCATTAGGTTCGAGTATTTCGGTCTCAACAACACATTCTAATGACACATTTACCACATACCAGGAAGTCTGAGCAAACATTTGCCTACACACTGTAGTAATCAATCCTGACTTTACATTTTTTTATACATATACCAAACACTCTGATTTTTTTTTTTCATTTAGAGTACATTTACACAAATTAGAAATAGTATGGAACATTGTAAAAAATGTTTCCTCTATACTTGTACATATGAGAAATTGTCAGTATACAAGTTCTTTTACTTGACTGTGTATGAACAAAACGCTAACTGTGTCTCAGATATAAAACATACTAAGTAATTTTAAAAGTCAAATTTATTAAAAAAATTACTTATTATACAATATATGTATATGCTTGCATAATAAAGTATTTAATTGTTTCTTTAGTAATGGTCTTCTTAACTTCGGGTGGAATCCATGTGTTGTTTGTTGTCCTCGCCAAGTTCTACACGAAAGCACTTGATCCCTCGCATGAGGCCTAAAACCAAGCTCATGCACAGGGCTACGCAGAACACTTGCAGAGGCACTATGGAGATCAATGTTTTCTTTTATTCATAATTTGAAATAAATTAATTTTAAATAACGGAATTTTTAATTTTTTTAAATTTTTCTCACCTGCCTTGCAAGTGCATATTATGTAGGTGGTTTACTACTTTGTTAACATTAAAACCACAACACCTAAAAAAAAAAAAAAAATCAAAACGGACAAGGAACGCACAGAAAGACGACAGGTAAAGAAGAAGAGTACAGTAGACAGGTAGATGAAAAAAAGAGAAGTTGGAAACAGTACATAAATTAAAAAAATAAGCAAGTACGATACTACCACCACTAGCTACAGTGCATATGTGTCTGACATGAATACAACTTCACAATTCACTACATCTGCTAGGATAAGTGTTAATCCCCCCCCCCCAAGAAATAGCAATATATCCAGATTGGAGGCCGAACATAGACGACAAATCCTGTGCGCAAGTACACATGAGAAATTGTGGAAGTGATATAGCAGACATATCACATGTACGTCAAAATGCTATGCTACTTCAGTATAATTATTGCATATAACCCCAATCAGATAATGTTATATGAACATAAATTTTCCACAATATATAATAGTAACGTGCCTTCTCTTGTATGGACTACAGTCAGTTACCAGTAGAAAACATATTTGGCAGGTTATATCTTCAGGTTTAACAACACAATAAACATCTGATTATGATAGCAGTATGAACATCAAAGTTCCAGGATATAATAGTAACACACCTGACAAGATGAGTATTTCTCTTGCATGGGCTACAGAGATACATGCAGAAACATTGTCTCTTCAGGATAAACAACACATTATAACAGTAATATGAAATTTAATTGTCGAGGATATATCGACGACACACCAGAAAATATGATGCCTTGCATGGGCTACAGTATGTCACAATTCGTCAAGAACACACATGACAAGATAAGACCTTGCATGAGCTCTAGTGTGCTGCTGAAAAAAAAACTGGAACTAAAAAAACAATGGTTCATTATTTTACACAAATCCAGCAATCATTACATACATTTGTTACCTGCCTCAAATCACAGTACAAGCAAAATAATAATAAATTCACATATTCTAAGATCCTTCGTTTGTCGCCCATACACATGCGTGCCAATTTGTTTGTACATTGCATGTATACATCGTGATGGTGCGATCTAATATTATTTACATTTACCCTCATCACTTGTTGGTCCTGCAATATATTTTTATAGTCCTGAAATGTAATTGTATTCTTTGCTACACATTTTTGGATTCCCTTGGCGAATAACATGCAGAAGTGGGTGGGTAAGCACTTGTGTCGAACTTGCACATGAGTGCTGGGTCTGAAGCAAGGTCCTGGTAGAAATTATTAGTTTCTATCTGGTACACAAAGGAATCTGAGTCCATTAATGCCAGCTCCAGCTTACTGGCATACCTCGGTTTCATCATATCATAATGAAACCGATACATTAATGTCTTCGACAGGGCGAGTACTGCAAATCCCGCATAAATACGTTTGTCGAATATAATGTTCTCGTGCTCCATTTTCACAAGAGATAGTGTTTCATTATATATTGTTCTGCACATAAATGACGGTTTAGCAATAATTTTCTTGGCATGTTGTTCAAGGTATACGAGTTCCATATGTTTGCACTTCCTCTTATTCTCCATTAAACTTTCCATATGTAGCATTATTCATAAGTTTGTATAAACCCTTCTCGAACTCTTTTGCAGTCATCTTACACATCCCTGTATTCAGTTCGATGTAGGGCTACAGCCATGCCTTTTAATTTAACTGCAGTACTCTATAAATCTTCTTCAACCTTATTCCATGACTAATTGCCTCCTTGAGATTAATATAGTGCTTATATATTTATTTTTGGCATCCAATATAGTCATGAGTTTTGTCTGTTTGGACCCAGGGGACCACTCATTCACCGGCAGGTCTTTGTGGTCTTCATGGAGTTCTGATGGATACTCTACGTCTACCTCCAGTATGTAGTCCACATTGCTGTTGCCAGGAACTGACATCACATCCAGATCACTGCTGGTCCATTTGAAGTTAGAATACAGCAGAAACAGGGATATTGCCCAACCATACAAATTATTGGCATCTACATACTGTAGGTAGGCTGGTGACTTGCTGGCATCATATGTGGCAGGCACATCCTTATTGTTTGGCACACAATGACGCTTGATGCACTGAACTACCCATACCTGGATACCAGCCAAGACAAAAATATGTATATCACAGTCACTAATAAGCTCGAGTTTCTCCTTTGTCTTCTTTAGCATCGCGTCGAAGGTGAATCCAGAGGCACTCACATACCTGATACAATCTAGTCCATATATCTTCAGACATAACTCCTGGAAATTCTCGAACACATCACAAAGTAGCAGCACGTATGTCATAAGGTAGAAACTACTCTACTTACCAAATGTATGGCAACCAAACTTCTCCCAGACATTTTGGGCGTGTATATAATCCTGGAGGACGATGTTACAATTTGTGAGCCGGTTGTAGAAAGCCTCCATGGGTGGCAACTGTGTCTCCTTTAGTTTCTCCAAACTGTCCACGTAATAAATAAGTAAAAACTCCTTATCTGCTTACCAACTCGAGCTTGTCTTGATAAAACAATATTGCAGTGTTCTTAAATTTGTATGATGGCAGATGCTGTATTAGAGTTGCGAGGCTGGCAGACATGAATCTAAATGTTTCGATAAACTGAATATTAAAATTGTTGCCCAAATTTTGCTGAACATGATAAGTTTCTCTTCAGTTTGTAGGAAAATAAACATTTCCTGTTTATCATAGCCCAACTGTTTATTTATAAAATTATCATCGTATGACAAATTGTGGGAGAGGGCTGGCAGTCTCTTGGGGCGATAGCGAAGCTTGTTGCAATTATTGCATACTGCCCCAATATAGTTGCCGGTATACTCGTCATGATCGTGAACTTGATGATTCTTCAGAGTGAAGGGTCCAGATCAGTGGCATCATGTACCGATCAGAGCATACAGAGTCCTCTCATCAGCTGTCAGTGCTCTCATAGGCTTTTACTGCTGTAAATCTCCTTCACCTGATTACCAATAGGTTCCTTGTATGCATTGTGATAATTGGCAAACTTGAGCACAGGAGGCTTGCTGTTCTGCAGGTTGGGCATGTCCACACAAACTGGTGTGTGCTTGTTACAATACCTATTGTGCTCAGCCAATATTTCAGTACCATTGAGACCAGACACTCATGGAATATCTTGATAAAATTGCAAAAATCTCTGGCAGACATGTACCTAATCCTCATGTGATGTCACATGTGGACATACTAGGCGGGATAAGTCATCTATGTAACAGTAGTGTGAATTCTTGTTCTCAGTTATCATTAATAGTAGGTCGAAGTGCTGGATGTTCTCTTCTTTTGCAACTCTAATCGGGACCACCTTATTGTTCTCATCGAGAGCATATATATTCACACTGACTCCAGCATTATTCCTCTAGAAAAGCAATGTTTGTCTTAAAGGTGTGGTGAAATCCAAACCTGCGAAATTAAATTTAGACTCATGGTCATAATAACGCTGGTTCACAAGTTCAGAATGCACCCCTTCCACATATCTTGCCAGGATGGACCATTTAAAAAATTGGTGGTCCTGTTTCTGAGGGTTAATTACTGACTTCCGGTTCTATTTTCTTTTTGGCAAGTCGATGTATGATGAGGCTTTCAGTGAATCGAGTTTGGTGATTCTTCTGTGAAGACGCTTAACAGCAGGCAGCATCCACCCCGATCCCTTCCCCTGATTTGTATCCTCCTCCAGGTAGATCTGATCGATACTGACATCACAGCATCCTCGATATCGGAGACATTGTACAGTGGCATATTCTTAGTTTTGAAGGCTCGCTGGTCTGATTCTTCATCGTGGGGTTCGGGCGTGTTATAAATGCATTCCAAAAATATATTGAATTTAATTGCACCCCGGTCTTCTATTTCCTGCTCCAGCTGAGTATTGATATTTTCTTTCATACCTTCTAGTTAGCTGAAAATATTGGTTGCCATGCTCGAGGTGTTCTCCGACAGACATATTTTCATAGTGCCTCTAATGGCCGTCTCTGCCAAAACGAACTCAATATCATTGGGCTTGCCAGTCTCAACGACTACTCTGCGAAGGCGGGAGCTGCCCTCTGTCGAAATTATACGAGCTGGTACATATGAACATTTTTGTGCGTGTCAACATGCCGATGCTTCGCTGGTGGGGCAGTGGGATCATTGCATTTAGAGTTGTGTGCCTTCAATTTGTCAGATCTGGTAAACTGGCTCCCACACTTATCAGTCTTAAGTTTCCCTTTCTGGGTACATCCAGCAGCTATGCTTGTGTATTCTTGCATGATGGATGTGGCTGAAATTCTCGTTGCAGAGCTTGCATCTAGCAGTTGCCTTCTGCTGTATTTGGCCAGTCCAGCTTTGTATGTATTTGGCTATGTTGTCCTTGTGAGCAATTGACACCCCACACTTGTCGCAAACATGCTGATCTTCCCTGAAAAGGTTGAGCCTGCAATTTATCTCGTTACAGAGTCCATTCGAACGATCAGTAAAAAACTTATCACAAAAACCACACTGCATTACTGGTAGAGGCATAGTACCTGCCACAGGCGAAGAAGTGTAAGGAAGGGAATATACGAAAGACTTATCGACTCTGGATACATTGCCGTCCATGGTGTTGTAGGAATAGTCACATGCACAGAGACAAAACACATTTAATAATAACAACACGTGAATCTTAATGATACGATGAGGTGTGGGGACTAGGTAGGGGTAGGTGGTAATAATAATAATATTGAAACATGAAAGTCATACCTGAAGAAGGAAGATGTGTAGTGTACTGGGCTAGCAACGATAGGCTACACTGCTAGTGTCCTTCATGCGACTCTGCGATTTGACTTGGAAGAAAGGGTAATGTAGTTGCTTCGACCTCGAAGGTGAAGATGTCAGTTTCAACCTTGAAGGGAGCTCACTCGATACACACGCACGAATTGTGAAGGATGTCTCCTGGTCAAACAATTCAGGAAATGATCAGTTTCCACATAAATATATAACAGAAAAGCACTTATAAAAATCATGGCGACTAAAAAATCATACTTGAAAGAAAGATGTGTCTAGCAGTATGTGACTTACACCCTAAACTTGGCTAAAGTCGTTCGATGGACCATGTACGACTAGACGAAGGGACTTGTGTTCTGGCACAGTCGATCCCTAGGAACCACAAAAACCATTTTTAGTAACTTCATTTCTAAAAGCAAACACTCACTGTAATATTTTGCTATATGAAACATGAATGATATATACATTTAAAATTTGAGAAGTAGGCCATTACTGATATTCCAAACAACGGATTCTGCTATCAGTCACTGTACACTACTAAGTGCATAACTGTAATTCATATTAAAGAAAAAAAAATTTATTTAAAAAACAATATTTGTTAATATCTCGAAAATTATGCATTGTAGGGCAAAACAGTTAAAATTTTTGAACTCCCCTGAAGAATACACTGATACTAAAATTTAATTTTACATATGAGATAATAAAACATAGTGTTGAATTTTGGCACTTATTTTGACGTGCATATGGGTGATGATATTCAAACCATTAAATTACACTATTGATCACTTTAAATGACTATATCAAACAGCCAGAAATATTAATTATTATTAACAGAAAGAAGCAGTTATAAATTCATGAAAATCTATCAAAATGACGAACATAACCTCAAAAGTCACTCGGTTTGCATAAATGAACCATGCACAAACAAGTTTTTAAAATAATTTAAGAAACACATTCATATATGATGCAAAGACACGCGAAGATCATACCGCAAAGAGTCTAACTAAGCTCAGTGAGTTGTTGGAGAGCAAGGAAAACCCAATCACTAGAATGTGCATTAGGTAGAATTATGGAGCAGACGATGTAACCCCAATGAAGTAGAGACAGCGACTGAGGAGAAACCAGGTTTTCACTGCCTTTTTATACCTACCAAGATGGGGATGGGGAGAGTGGAAGAGTCATGCTTTAGAATTTGTGTGTGTTGTCACATTGTTATGAAGTGATCAGGCCTTAGTTGGATGGCCTGCCTGATCGCACCTTCAAACATTAAACCAGAGCACGAGCATGATTGCAACAACACCTCGTGAAAGACAGTTGCAGAAATCCCCTCCACCGGCCAGTAAACGGGGCCGAAATATATTAAACAACGCACCTGATATAGGCCAGCGTAACACTGGGAGCGGCGTCTTTTGTCGTCGACCCGACCAGAGAGAAGACCACTGAAGATGGGTGTGTCTGGCCGTCGTTAACCGCCTCCTAGAATTAGCCTCCGGCAACATGAACAAGGTGGGGACTTTCCAATTAGATTGTGACATTAATGGTGTGAGGTATTAAAGCTTAACATAAATAATAAGCATCTTTGTGTACCATTTAAAGCTCCCCCGATCAATAGTCATGTAAATAGTTATTGTATAATCCTTATATGTAATAAACTCCATCTTATATTGCTGTGCTGTACCTACTCATGACTCATTATTTGAGATACGCCCTTACACACCTTCAAGTACGAATGGCATAAAAACTAATACGTAACAACATGGTGACGATTGGTCGAGTCTCAACTCAGTAGTCACGAGCAGGATGCTATCATATATGATCCTAGGAAAAGCCTATGATGGCCATCTCGAGCTAGATCCAGCTCGCGATGTGTGTCACTAGTGGATGAAATCACTCGAAGTGAGTCATTTCGCAGGGAGGTTGACTTTATGCCTATTTCTGAGAAAAGCCCAGACTGCATCCGAGCCAGTTACAACTTTCACATGTCTTGTTATTGTCGTCAGTCGCCCAGATCTGATGGTATACGATGCAGGCAAATTCATATATTTTTTTATATTCAGTTAGTTGAACTTGTAATACAAGAACTAATTTTCTTTGGTAGTAAACATTTTATAACATACAAGGCATATATTAAATCAAAGATTATTTCATATGATTTATTTAGCATAAATATTAACAAACACTCATTACTCAATAGCAACTTCCCTATAAACGCATAAACAAGATTATTCATTATTGTATTTATTCCAATACATCATTCATAATTGTGAAAATAAGTATCATACATTCAGTAAATGGTGGGGAGATTGCCAATGCTGGAGTTGGAAAATTTTTTCCAAGAGGTCAGGTTGAGATGGAATTCGTCGTTGCTGACTACACTCCTTCTTTGAAGTACCTGTGTCAGCTGTTGTCTAGCATCTGCTGCTGGGACTAGACTCTCGAACTGCTCTACAAAGCATTTTAGCGACATCCTTCAGGGCGTTGGCTTCTTTGCTAGCAGATTCTGGAACTATTGTGACAGCTGCCTTGCTGTTGTTGACATCTTCAATTGTAGTTTCTGGTACTGGGAACACAAATGTCGTGGAGAACATAATCGTGGAGTAGTCCGTCGAATGTAGAAGCTGCTTGTTCTGTCTCATAGCATGTGCTACAGCCTCCTCCGGTGAGCACAGTAATGGAATATCTTCACACAAGTAGAACACTTAGCACTGACCATAAGTAATACAGAATATTATCTGCTGAAAAGTTTCAAACATGACTGGTTCTTGAGCAAATGAGAGTATGAAACTATCCATCACATTCTTCCATGTATGTGTGCAATAGTCCACAATGCCAGTACGAGTATATAAGCCTACTCAATCCAGGCTTCGCATTTGCATAGCCGGTTACTGGATGAAATACAACCATAGTTGTTAATTTGCGGTCCACAACAACAAATTGAATATTCGTAGGTCTGGCGAGTCTCTTTAAGTACATAGGGAAATATGACATCATCTCTACCAGAATGGATAGGATCTGAGAGATGAATTCACAGCACACTTCCAAACATTAACACTTTCTTATACAAATAATTTTTTCTTATATACTATTCACTCCCACTAAATACAGAGTTTACATCTCGTAAGAGGAAGTCTATTCTGTTTTCAACTTGAATTTCGTCAATATCTTGGAATTCAGCACCTATGATGAGGTCGTCTCCACTTGCTGGTAGATTGCTGTTTGGATGGAGATTAAAGACTGCGCATATTTTTTAGATGGTAGCATGGGAAAGTTTGAGTGTGGAACCTATTTTTAAAGTCATAATAGCCCCACATATGATTAATACAATCACATACTTATACTAGCTCTAAATTTATATGATGGTTGAAATATTACACTTGCATATCCGGCGAAATTTCATTCGTACTTGTTAACTTTGTCTGACTGGAATGGCACACACTCACGTTTGTCAAACATGATGTCGAACTGACTGTCCAGCATAGACGAGAGATGTTTAATGATTGTATCTAGTTCAGAGTGTGGTTGCTAAATATACTTCACAAGTCAGCGGAGAGCATATCGTCTGCCTTGTTGTAGGGCCTCGGTTCATCATAGTGGTGTGTTGATCCCCGTCACAATACTCGGTCCATCTTGTAATGTTGTCACCGCCAGGTCTGCGTAGCTCATAGCTGATCCTCTGTGTAAACCATTTCTTTAGCAACTGTTATTAATTTCCTAGAGAGATGAATGCATTTGTAGAAGTAGTTGTAGCAGTGCACAAACTGTCTGGATGAAGATAAGGTTTACCTCTCTGCGACGAGGTTATGGACAAGTGATAAAACAGCACTTTAATGGAAATAATGACATACACTAGACACTATTGGTCAATATACAGTTCTCGATGCCGTTACATGATTAAACTTGCTTTCTAACAGTCAAGGTGGTTTCCGTCTTCATACTTAAGAAAGTCAATTTGATTGAAAGTCACATACACAATGCAGCACTGATGAGGAACTGTTATATTTACCACAGACGAAGAGGAATTAACAGCCGTAGTCCTTATATGTTTCTATACACTTGTATCATTCTGGTTTACACAGACATGTCTAGCATACCTAATGAAAATTCGATCGTGTGAACAGTTTTGCCATTTGCTATTGGTTTCATATCTCTGTATGTTACGTAAACATCTGCAGACCCGTTAAGTTTGGTCAGTTCCTCTTTCTTAATAATTTGAAAGCAGCTTTTTGCCAGATGAACTCTGAATATTTCATCTGAAAGGCATATGATACTCTTCTCATGAATTGTGTTCACCAGCTGGAAATCTGTTGCTCTGTACTTCTTGCCTATTTCCACATCGCCTTTTTTTCTGGAACTGTAAACCATGGTAAAGCCTCTTGAAAAGTGCAAGCATGACGGTTTGACAGCATAGTTGTTCGATCACTGTCTGATACTTCATACCATGATATTCTGTTATGATGCTCTCTCATCCTTTATGCATGCACAGCATTAATATCATCGCATACCAAGGCTCTAGGCATGTAGCAACAAAGCATTCTCACGAGGACAGGTCCAGCCTTGTTCTGACTTGCAGAGTTCTGAATCACAGCTATGGCTTGTGTATATAGTCTTCAGCTTTCTGAAAGATAGGCAGTCGTACATGATTTGCACGTCGATAATTTGTATATTGTCACTACAGTAAATGCTCAATCACCTCTTCTGCTCAGGAACTGCCACAAAGACTACATCATATTCATCATTATCCACCAATTCGGTAAGTATACTGTTTATTTTTTCGTATTCCACATCATTTCCCAGTGCATTCCATGGAAATTATGAATATTTCATTTATTCGTATTCTTGCTTTTGCCATCTAGTATGTGATTTAAAAACGTTGATAGAAATTTGCAGCATTTTGGGCTATCATCAGAGTAAGCAATACGAATTTTCTTTATGTCAAATTCTGTCGGAGACGTGAAGCCCTGCTCATTAGCGAACATGATAGAAATCGATGTTCAACTGAGCTGATTTCGTAATTCATGTTAGTATTTTAACCACTATATCTCTTGCATTTTATGTTACCAAGTGATCGTGGATTATGAGAGAATAGGCTTGCATGTTGGCAGGTATGTTCTCCATGGCCATCATTTCAATTCTGCAGTCTACAACCTCTGTGTTTATGCGGTCATCGCACTGCGCGTGTTTTTTACTTACAGCTGTGAGTTCAGGTCCACTGTCCCATGCTACCAGCACACCTAACTTAATTATATTTACACATTATTTCTTGGCGTTTCTTTGATACTTTCTATTACGAAAGCTAAAACACTGAATTAAACTTTGCACATACTTTCAGACGTCGTTCAAATAAAAACATGTTTCCAGTTAAAAAAAATAATATGTGGTTCAATTTTTCCATCCATACACGTGTTACGAATTGTCGCTTTGCGAAAAATTACTCGTCCCCTTACGTACTACCCTGGAAAGCCAAAAAACTTGTATAGGCGTGCGTATGCGAATAACAGAGGTATGGAACTAGTCAGAGTAACGCGATGCTGTCGGCAGCGCCTATATAAGACAGCAAGCGTCTGCCAAAGTTGCTAGATCGGCTACTGCTCCTACAATGCCAGGTTTTTAAGATTTAAGTGAGTTTGAACGTGGTGTTATAGTCGGCGCACGAGACATGGGACATAGCATATCCAAGGTAGCGATAACATTTGGATTTTCGCGTACGACCATTTCACGAGTGAGCCGTGAATATCGGGAATCTGGTAAAAAAACAAATCAACGACATCGCTGCTGCCGGATAAAGATCGCGAAAGAACGGGACAAACGACGACTGACGAGAATCATTAAACGTGACAGATGTGCACCCCTTTCTCAAATTGGCGCAGATTGTATTTGTGGACTGCCCTGCAGGATTTATGGTTTTAATTGCCTCCTGCATACCTTCAGACATTAGTCGAGTCCATGCCACGTCATCTTGTGGCACTTCTGCGTTGC
>NQII01007549.1:0-91641 GCA_002778355.1 Clitarchus hookeri
CTAAAACACTCCATAATTGAAAAGAGAAGTGAGTGCTAGAAATGCTGAATGTTATACTCTGAGATAAAAACAATTGACTTACTCACTAAGGAAAATAATCAAAAATGACGTTCTGGTTAAAGAAATATTTTCTCTTTAGGCACTCGGTACGACCAAATCCATTCATCCTTGCGATACATTTTCATCTTCTACATAAAATTTTTAATAATTTCATACATGGCCCATTCATGTGAGGAAATCTTACGAATTTCGTCGGACCCATCACTTAGGCACGCATCTGTGTTTCTTGTCGGACGAGCTGGTTCCCGATTAACCAAGCACATCTGAACGTCGTGATTAGTTTAGTATTCCTGCCTACTGTATAGTCTATTCACTAACGTAAATATTAACATTTCCGCAGAAATAATAACTATTATACAGGATGTCCCATAAGACATTTTCGTGAGTGAGTGGTTAAGTGACGAGATTTTGGATGGCTCTTAACATCGACACGTTGAGAGCTGATGAGGGTGAAGTTAGGTGAGTATGAAGCAGTGCCAGAATGAAAGGGCCCGGTAAACGAGAGATCTCCGATGATACCCGCTGACCAGCGGCATCGTCCAGCATGAAGGCCACTTGCGAAAATCCGGGGTGAACTAGTCGGGGCTTGAACCCTGTTCGCCTAGGTGGAAGGCGAGTAGTCTAACAGCTCAGCCACCGTGGTCCCAAGACAGTTTCGTGTGTCCGAAATGTCGGCGTCCCCGTATCAGGCGGAACCGGCATTTGGGACAC
Source organism: Clitarchus hookeri (assembly GCA_002778355.1). Taxonomy (NCBI): domain Eukaryota; kingdom Metazoa; phylum Arthropoda; class Insecta; order Phasmatodea; family Phasmatidae; genus Clitarchus; species Clitarchus hookeri. Next base: position 772 of record NQII01007549.1, read on the forward strand.
CTGTATATGAGTCAATGAAATTGAGTTAATAATCAATATTATTGTAGTGCGATGGTTTATAGTATTAAAATTCAGTGGGCGTTAAAACACACACAGTTCATTTACGGTCAATTCCAAATTTTCTGAAGCCCTGCTGATTCTACTTTCAAGATATTCTTTCGCCTCAAGCAAACAAAGCTTAATCATGTTTACAAAACTACACAGAAGGGACGCACTGCATTCGTGCTCAATCACTCTAATAGTACTTTCCATTAGGACGATTTCATACTAGGTATTACCAACACTCCTACAATATTTTTTCCCGGTTTCATTCATACTTATTATAAATTACTTATTATAGTATATAGAACAAATATAATTTTATTTTAATGATAGCCATAATTTTGGTACATTAATTATAACAAATGTATTAGGCACGTGTTACGAATGACAAATTTATGAAATAAACAAACACATAATATATAGTGTGTGATTTTTCAAACTTTTGAATAAAAAGGCGAGAAGAAACCGCTAATAGACTATAAGTGCTTTCCGTTATTCTCTGTCAATGTTAATTTGGCTACGCCTGGCGGTATTTGCACGAAAGCACGTGTAGCTGCCGGTGAGCAAGTTTCCTCGCACACAGGTTGGTATTAAAAAGAAGTTAATTAACGTCGGTGCAGGTGCGGCAAAAGTGCCGGGCCGAAGGGAGTTAACACCGGAGCGACGCAACGCCCGGAGTTTGAAGATGTTCGGGGCGACAGGCCGGCTGACCTCTGTTGACCTTGCTTGGCCTCCAGACCCCTATAACGGCATCGATCGACTCTTCTGCTCCCCCGACAACCTTCTCTTCCTGTGGGCTCCTCCGCACCCCCCCCCCCCCCCCCCCCCCCCCCCCCCCCNTCGTATTAAAACGTAAACAACGACTGGATTTGATGAATTCAAATTGACAGTGAACAAGGAATATAATAAACTAATTTTTATTTCTCAGGAAATGAGAAATTTTGCCAGCTGAAAAAGGTTCATTTCTGTTTCACAAACATTATAGTGACTGTTGCACACATTTGATACCAGTCAGGAGTACTGGCAGGTATTTATAATTGTTCAGTTAAAAACAAAACAACCAAACTAGACAGTCAATGACATTCACACCTCCTCCTTTGACAACAGCTTCCAGCGAAAAAGTATTTGTTTAACTTCATCTTTACATTAAAAATACTTTAGCAAGTCTCTTTGTAGATTCATTTCATAAGAATTTGAACAAACCGATTTAATATAGGTCCAGTATTTTCAAATTGGTTGAAGGTAATTTTGCCCGCCACATATTTTCTGAGTGTTTTTACTGAAGACCTGTCAAATATACAAAATTTTCCTTCACTTCTCTTGTTTCACAAATATTTTTTCAATAAGTTGAAAAAATTATTTAAAATAAAAATATATATTGTACCAAATGTTTTATTTTGACGCTGCCCAATAAATACATTTTTAATAGCTACGTTTATAAATTAATTAGCTGGACATTTAATTAATTTACTCTATTCTTACATCCAGGTTATTCGGAAGTTAACTAATAATTTCAATTTATATTACTTAAAAAAAAGCTTATTAAAATGTTATTTTTTACACAAAAACTTTATTTCTGGATGCTGTTTACCATATAACGTAAAATGACAAAACCTTTACATTTCAGTTATTTCTGACGAAACTAGAAATTTTTTTGCAATTTGAATTTGAATATTACTCAACCAACCTAATGGTTTTGCTTCCTTTAAACATAAACATTGGGAAAAAAAACTATTCCTTCAGATTATTTTTCACGAAGGGGTTGATTTTCAAAACTTCTGTCTAAGCAAATTTCAGTATGGGGAAAAAATATATTTGCCACGATAACCGAGACAATAATACTTGTACAAGCAAAGGAAAAAATCAAATTCCCTACTTTTAATTTATAAGCCGACTCTACTCAGAAATGTTGAATATTGATTATAAAAAAAATTAAATTTAAGCTCAGCTAGAACAAGGTTTTACATAACCTCAACACTATACTTCGCTAGTGTATCGTCAGAATAATTTTTCTGTTCTAACAGGTGGTCTTTAAGGGGTTGGCAAATGTACCGCATGTTACACTTGCCATTTTGTGGCCATATGAAATAGGAATGGGAAAATTTACCGCAGATAAATAATCTAAATTCCAATCTATCGTTGCCGCGGTGCAAAACATTTAAAGTGTTTTCACGGCAAGCACCAAATTCGAACATTCTCCATTAACATAAATGGAAAAGAAGTGTGCGGCTTCGGGTGTGTGAGCTGTAAAGACCAGTTTTTAATTTTAATGTGATCTTTGTGGAGTTATTTACGAAAATAATTTACCAACAGAAACATCCGCCTTCGTATCCCAGTTTTGACTGGAGTTTGTACCATTTTAATACGAAGGTTGAAATTGGTTCGGTACGAAAGCCGCATCTATTTATTCCCCTGGCTTGGAGCGCTACCTTTTAAAATGCTTTAATAAATATCAAGGTTTGTAACAATGAAAATTTACTTTTGTTTGGATGTGGGTTATTGACCACTACCCCCCCTTTTTTTTCATACTACAATTCCCTTCACAACCAAACTCCTTTTTCCAACAAAGGTGTTATACCAGAAGGCTTATCAGGAAACGGCATATAAAAAAACTTATAACCTAACATACAGTAATAGTCATGACTTGCATAGGATTCGAATCGAGAACCTCCCGCACCCCAGACCGGTGGCGCACCAATTGACTGCTCGTGGGAGGTCGTCAAAATTCACTTTGAAGTTACCCACAGAATACATTAATTTGTCTTTGTCTATTATCGTAAAATAAATTAATTATGCATTTTAAAGTGTTGTAGTCCCCGAGACATTCATTATGATATAATTTTAAGAAAAACTTCTCAATTTGTAGGCATTGTTACAAGTTCTATTAACTAGCATAAAATATTAATGACGTCCAGTTTTTGGAACAATTGCATTTCAGAATCACTGTTTTTTTAAATTGTATTGGGACTTACAAATAAATTATGAATGCTATTAACAGGAATGAGATAATTCACATTGAAATAAGATACCAAGAGTAACAACACGAAAACTTCAATATAATACTACGAAATGTTATCGAATTTTAAAAAAAAAACTTCTTAAAATAAGGACACTTTTGCGTATATGTGATTTGTGGCAGTTTAATAAATTTTGCTAAGCATGCCATAAAGTTAATAAAGATGTGACTTTCAGTCCCCTTTTATAACCTTTGTTGTAAATGTTTTTATTTATTGTATTTGTACGTCCTAAATACTCTAAAATTGTGATTCTGACATGCCGTGATTCAGAAACGGTACGATATAAATTTTTTTAATGCGAGAAATGAATACTTGCAAGTAATACACCAACGTACAATTCAAACTGTATTTTGTGCAAATATTTAACAGTTTTGTGTTACCAACTCCCTTAATTTACATTTATAGGCCATCGATTTGTCCAGATTTTCAATTTCAAGTTCACCACGTCTACAAATTTTTTTCGCATGAAATGTTTTGTAAGTAATAACATAGTTTTGTGTTGCCAGTTACTTACTATGAATATACATAAACATACAAGAAAAGCGATACACATTAAAAGATTAATGCTATTTTTCAAAAAAAATTTCTAAAAAATTTGGCAAAAACAATGCACGATTTAACACTTATTTCTAAGTATGTGTACGAATTGGCAAATTTTGTTAACAAAATGTTACGTTACCCAATTTTGTGAACAAAAATAATGACGTATTCATCATTTCGTATTTTTTTTACAGGGCACATTTGCGAAAATGCCAAAACCCCTCTATATTTGTTTTTATCTTTATTGTGTACATACGTTTTACCTGTAAAATATACATGGAAATGCATAATTAGCTTATAAAAAATATAAAGTGTGCTTTGTTATTAAAGTTACTGGTTCAGATCAATACGGCATTTGCATGGAAGTATCAATTTAAATTGACTAAAATAATGGTCATTCAATCTCTTTAAAAAATCCAATCACATTTATTTCTAACAATTTGATATCCTTACAATATATTTTCCGACACAATTATGAAGTGTTCTTTGTGTTGCTCAAGTTGTGACTGTCAAAGCGACATAATTGAAACCTACCAAAAAGCAAATTACAAAATATAATGAAGTAAGCTATTGAATTGGAAAAAAAGTGTATTTAAATTGACGCGCATGACAACAGAAGGAAATGTGAAGAAAACAATAAAGAAATTAGCTCCCGAAGAGAAGCAATTAGTTTGGCAAACCATTGTTGCGTTACGAGCAAATCAAGAAACTTTGTATTATGCAAAATAAAAAAAACACCAAGATGAAGTATATTTGAGATGAAGAAATATAAAAAATTCTCTTTTACTTAGATTGCATCAACTTGTTCCATACACATTAATATATTTCTGTTAAACTATGATGAACGTTAAATATACTAATTTAATTTACAAATGATACCTATGTATTTTCCATCACATATTTTTCTCTAGCTCAGCCTTTCGGTATAAATATAAGTACACAATATAGTTAAAGGGAAACTGTCACTAGTTAGTGTTATAGCGTATAATATCTTTGTTCGTAGACACTAATAAACATCTAAAACGATTGGTTAAAATCAATTGAACAGAAAATGGCATTCATAGGCTCACGGATGCCTAGTGACCCAAGAAGTCAATAAGAACATCAGCTTTGCACGGCTACGATAACCGGCGTGTATTCAGGGGTTCCCTAAGATCAAATATTTTAACTGGCGCAAGATCTCTGTAAACAAATATATGTAAATTTACACATAAAAAGCTTTCGTGGTTTTACATTTTTGTATGTGTAGTTTTGGAAAATAAATACAGCGTGTGTTGTTTTTCTATAAAAATGTTTTAAGACCACACAAAATGTATAGAAATCACTGTTTAAAACACAAAGTACCAAACCTCTTCATAAAGCATTTTATTAATGCGCTTTCATTGGTTTAACACACTGTTATCAGTGTTATAATATATGTTCTCTAGTGCGCTTTTACAATGACTAGTTAATTTATATTAACAACTTGAGTGAATTTACGTATATAAACTCATGCGCCATTTTTGTGAGTAGGAAGCCCAAAAATTTTTGTTTTATTTAATGACAGTGTGAAGTGATTGGTTTGAACAGTTCAATCGTTCCTGCTATGATTCAGCGAAAATAAGCATTACGGGGAATAGAAACGTATTTTACTAAGGACGAACAGTATCTAAAGTCATCGTCAGATGATGTCAAACACAACCAAGTATTTCATCTATCGCTTGGCTATTATATCGTAATACTGTCCACGACGTATTACTCCAGGTAACATCCCCAAGAGTCGTGAGCTACTGTTAGTCGAGTAGTTACGATGCCTTGCTGCTACGCCGAGTGTCACGCGTTCGAATCACGTCAAGGTCAGAAGATTTTGAGGTCGTGAAATGCACGAGATATCTCATAAGTAGTGTGGAAAAACTTAAAAATGTTCACCTGCCATAGTGTAAAATTGCACAAATATTTCAAATGTGTTTTATTTCTAATAGTAGGAGTTATTTGACACATCGTCTTGTAGNAAGCAATTAGTTTGGCAAACCATTGTTGCGTTACGAGCAAATCAAGAAACTTTGTATTATGCAAAATAAAAAAAACACCAAGATGAAGTATATTTGAGATGAAGAAATATAAAAAATTCTCTTTTACTTAGATTGCATCAACTNAAAAAAAACACCAAGATGAAGTATATTTGAGATGAAGAAATATAAAAAATTCTCTTTTACTTAGATTGCATCAACTTGTTCCATACACATTAATATATTTCTGTTAAACTATGATGAACGTTAAATATACTAATTTAATTTACAAATGATACCTATGTATTTTCCATCACATATTTTTCTCTAGCTCAGCCTTTCGGTATAAATATAAGTACACAATATAGTTAAAGGGAAATTTTCACTAGTTAGTGTTATAGCGTATAATATCTTTGTTCGTAGACACTAATAAACATCTAAAACGATTGGTTAAAATCAATTGAACAGAAAATGGCATTCATAGGCGNCTTTGTTCGTAGACACTAATAAACATCTAAAACGATTGGTTAAAATCAATTGAACAGAAAATGGCATTCATAGGCGCACGGATGACTAGTGACCCAAGAAGTCTATAAGAACATCAGCTTTGCACGGCTACGATAACCGGCGTGTATTCAGGGGTTCCCTAAGATCAAATATTTTAACTGGCGCAAGATCTCTGTAAACAAATATATGTAAATTTACACATAAAAAGCTTACGTGGTTTTACATTTTTGTATGTGTAGTTTTGGAAAATAAATACAGCGTGTGTTGTTTTTCTATAAAAATGTTTTAAGACCACACAAAATGTATAGAAATCACTGTTTAAAACACAAAGTACCAAACCTCTTCATAAAGCATTTTATTAATGCGCTTTCATTGGTTTAACACACTGTTATCAGTGTTATAATATATGTTCTCTAGTGCGCTTTTACAATGACTAGTTAATTTATATTAACAACTTGAGTGAATTTACGTATATAAACTCATGCGCCATTTTTGTGAGTAGGAAGCCCAAAAATTTTTGTTTTATTTAATGACAGTGTGAAGTGATTGGTTTGAACAGTTCAGTCGTTCCTGCTATGATTCAGCGAAAATAAGCATTACGGGGAATAGAAACGTATTTTACTAAGGACGAACAGTATTTAAAGTCATCGTCAGATGATGTCAAACACAACCAAGTATTTCATCTATCGCTTGGCTATTGTATCGTAATACTGTCCACGACGTATTACTCCAGGTAACATCCCCAAGAGTCGTGAGCTACTGTTAGTCGAGTAGTTACGATGCCTTGCTGCTACGCCGAGTGTCACGCGTTCGAATCACGTCAAGGTCAGAAGATTTTGAGGTCGTGAAATGCACGAGATATCTCATAAGTAGTGTGGAAAAAACTTAAAAATGTTCACCTGCCTTAGTGTAAAATTGCACAAATATTTCAAATGTGTTTTATTTCTAATAGTAGGAGTTATTTGACACATCGGCTTGTAGNTAGTGTAAAATTGCACAAATATTTCAAATGTGTTTTATTTCTAATAGTAGGAGTTATTTGACACATCGGCTTGTAGTAATACGATCACATTGTCTTGGTTATTTTAATACTGGCACTTTTACTCTGGCACAGAAGGAAAAACACATGAACATGGTTAATGTAAAATTACACAACTTTTTTTTTACAGTGTTGTTTACTTATTAGCACGTTTAGAGACATCTTTATTTATGGACATATGGGATTGTTTACGTTCTGATTATTGATATGAACATACTTTTTTGAAGTGGTTTTATGTGCATGATTCCGCCGAAACAAATTTCCCATAAATAAAAGATACCTTTCGTNACATACTTTTTTGAAGTGGTTTTATGTGCATGATTCCGCCGAAACAAATTTCCCATAAATAAAAGATACCTTTCGTTAATCATTGACATAATAGTTATCCCTGGGTTGTGGTGATTGATAGAATTTACAAGAAATGGTTTTTTCCTCAACATNTAATCATTGACATAATAGTTATCCCTGGGTTGTGGTGATTGATAGAATTTACAAGAAATGGTTTTTTCCTCAACATTTTTAATACTTTGGATATTAATTCTTTTCGATTAAAATATATAAAAATAAAATAAATGTTTCGGTAAAATGTAAAAATCTTAAGTTCGCTATTTTAAATATTAAAGAAGGAACAGTTATGGGCCATAACACAGTCGAAACTGTTTTTTTTTCTCGAAACATTTGTCATACTAATAACAAAATTTAACTTGCACAGCCGTTTGCAAATACATTCCTCTTAAAATTACACCTGTTATTAAGGTGATTTTTCTGCGTTTAGGCTTCCAAAAACACCGCTTCAACGAAGTGCGTTTGCACCATTATGTCGGCGCTCATTACGGTTCTTGAGACAGTAAGGTGGCTTCTTAATCTGTACTTTATTCCGAATTTCATGTATGGTCAATAAAATGAAAGAAATCTGACGTTGATTGGAGCCAATTTCGCTAGCCAAGAGGCAGCTCTGTCGTTCCGGCCAGGTACAGCAATGGTTAAGGCCAGCTGACGTGAAGCAACGATGGAATGAAGGCGAAGAAGTAAACGGGACTTCCTCGAGAAAACCCTCAAACCACCTCAACTGTCTGAAAAATTNGAAACTGTTTTTTTATTCCCGAAACATTTGTCATACTAATAACAAAATGTAACTTGCACAGCCGTTTGCAAATACATTCCTCTTAAAATTACACCTGATATTAAGGTGATTTGTCTGCGTTTAGGCTTCCAAAAGCACCGCTTCAACGAAGTGCGTTTGCACCATTATGTCGGCGCTCATTACGGCTCTTGAGACAGTAAGGTGGCATCTTAATCTGTACTTTATTCCGAATTTCATGTATGGTCAATAAAATGAAAGAAATCTGACGTTGATTGGAGCCAATTTCGCTAGCCAAGAGGCAGCTCTGTCGTTCCGGCCAGGTACAGCAATGGTTAAGGCCAGCTGACGTGAAGCAGCGATGGAATGAAGGCGAAGAAGTAAACGGGACTTCCTCGAGAAAACCCTCAAACCACCTCAACTGTCTGAAAAATTNCGATGGAATGAAGGCGAAGAAGTAAACGGGACTTCCTCGAGAAAACCCTCAAACCACCTCAACTGTCTGAAAAATTCCCGTAAGTTAGTGCCTAGGCCAAAAAAAACTCAGTATTAAAGCATAATAATAAAGTATGGCTCAGAATTCTGTAAACCAACAAGCTATTTATGGTATTTTAAAAACTTAACATAATCCAAAAAAAATTAACATTACCAACCTCTTCATTCTCTGTGTAACATTCCAAAAACATCGAAAACATGGAAAGATATAATCCCAAAACTATGACGTAGAGGGGAATATGTCGTTTTGGAGCGATCGTACAGCAGCGCCAGATATCCTGATGGTTGACCCGGTAACAAATTGCCAGGTTAAGTGGTTTAAACTTGTGTTTCGGCTGGGTTGAGCTTTAAACTTGCTGCCCTGGGCGAGTTGCTTCCATCATAACTCGATCATGAATGTTTCGACTTGGCGGAAGAATAAGAAACGAATGTGTGTATAGAGATATAGCATGTATCAATTAAATAGTGATTCTGCATGCACAATATTAATTACAAAGTAATTCGTCAATTGTATAGTGTTTAAGAGCTTACCCATTTAACAAAACATTTGTTTGCATACGGTAGAAAAATATATTTAGTTGCCCCAAAAAATATTTTTTGAGTTGACAAAACTTGAAAAAACAAAAAATTTATTTTGTTTATCTAACCAAATGCACGTCTGAATAAACTAAATTTCTGTGTTGGTCTGATAGAAATTAAGCTGTCAACAAATTTGCTGTACATATTTTTTGGCCACTTATTTCATTGCCTTTGTTCGAAAATACTCCTCGAGAGTTTGTTTGTACTCTTAGTGGCAATTATGATAGTAACAATGGCTGTCGGTGCATATATTNGAAAATACTCCTCGAGAGTTTGTTTGTACTCTTAGTGGCAATTATGATAGTAACAATGGCTGTCGGTGCATATATTGATGCTTAATAATGGTATAAACATTCAAATAAAACAAGTTCAACACGACACTAACAAGTTAAGCTGTAATACGTGAAATATCTACTCTCACGTTTTGTAAAGTATTTGGTATGTATGTAGTTATAAACATTCCAACTTCGCCATTGGCCACTTCAGCAGAGGTTGCTGAGGCATAGCGCTCGCAGTCAGATTATCTACATTCTACAAAAAATAGTGTTATTTCACATGGAATGTATGTGGCAGTTAAGTTTCCACCAACTTCCGTGAAATTTAAATCAATCGTGTTCATTTATTTCTGTTTTTGTGTCCAGTAAAGATGACATTAAAACCATTAAAATAATCAAGCCGCTGTGCTTGTATTAATACAAGCTGTTGCGCCAAATAACACTTGCTACTATATGGAAAACACATTTTAAATGTTTGTGTATTTTTACACTGTTGCAGGTGTCAATTTTCAGTTTCTTTCCACAAATAGTACACAAATTATGCTGTATATACATCATTTACGCTTATCAATTATGTATATACTGCGGCTTGGACCATCTACTCTCGTATATTTCACCATCCGAAAATGTTATGGCCTTGACAAATCTTGAACCTTTGAGCCTCGGAGTTGTAGCCGAGTGTCGCAAACACTCTTTTTTTTTAATTCGACTGACCTCGTTGACCGATACAAGTTGCGTTGAACATGGCGTGTGGGACGTTTGACAGTGTGAGTGTACTTTGCCGTGTGACGAGCTCAAGCAAACCGACTTGCAGACAAGTTCACAGTACACGTGAGCGCGACATGCGAACTGAACATCTGCCGCGGAGGAACCAGGACGCGAACTCCCGACCCTCCGACTACAAGTCGACCACCCTACCCCTGAGCTACGAAGGCAGAGCCCCATTCAACTGCCAGCCACTCACGATCATTGGAGATAGTTACAAGGAAAAGACATTTGTGGACGGTAGCAAGGTATATAAGCCAAGCTATAGATTCAAGACTTGGTTGTGTTTGGCATGACCTGCTAAAGTCTTCTTATACTGTTCGTCCTTTGCAAAACAGGTTTTTATCCGCGCCGTGCTTATTTCCACTGAATTGTACAAGTGGAAGAGAGGAGTAAGTCCTTGTAATAGTGAGATGACTGAGCTGTTGAAACCAATCACGACAGACATTAATAAAATAAAACAACACTTTTTTGGCTGGCTACTCAAGCATGTAATTCTGGAGTTTATGTAAGTAAATTCATTTTTGGTACATAATAATGGTATTTTCAATCAAGTTGTTAATATAAATGTACATGTATTTAGTAATTTCAAAAGTGCTCTATGGAACATGCATTATTCCAATGATAACAGTATGTTTATACGATGAATGTGTAGTAATAAATTCCAATATGAAGAGGTTTTTTACTTTCTGTTGATGTATTTTTACACACATTCATTAAACGTGTATTCTCACACCCACTTTCTAGTTAATACATCTAAAAAATTGTGTGCTATAAACAGAGATTTCTAGGCCTTTTTTAATTGTAAATTATTTGTGTAGAATTGCACATACTGTTGTTGTTTTCCAAAATTACATATACAAAAATGTTAAGCTACCAAAGATTTGTGCATGTAGATTTACATATTTTCTTACAATTGTAGGTGTGACTCTCGGTCGGACTTCCGTTTTTCTAATACCTACCGAAACTGTTTAACTTAAGTAGAGTGAAACAAATATTTCGCTGCATTAACGAAATCATTGCTTGGGGTATCCAAATAATAACATCTAAATTGTATGGGTTTGACAACAGAATATTTCCATGCCCTATACGAACTATTTATTTGGTTGCGTGAAACAAACTTTGTTTGATACAAGAAAACATTTTTCTCAGTGTAATTTCTAGCAACTGATTCGGTCGTGGGTTATTCTTGAGCAGAATCTGGGTAGTCAATACGCAGTATTCACGTAGTCATAACATACCTCAAGTCATAAACTCCTGTCGCGAGGGTCAAAGGCAACAAGGATGTGCATTTGATAACTTATCTATCTACTCGTGACAAATGTAAAAAATATTGCCACCAGTCGAGCTCTACAGAGTGCATGTAGAATCTTCTGATAGATTTCTCATATAAAGAGTATCCTAGCTAAATTTAACGATTTGCATTCATGTCGAGGACGTAATGGGTTCACGTCTTGAAGAATAGGTAAATCTTAATCCTCCTACCTGAACCATAACTCTGAGAAGTGACACCTCGAGTTGTATAGTCATTAACAATTATGTAGTTGATGACTTGCATTTGTATCTTAACTCGTAACCCCTTAAAATTTCCGTTCCCGAGGAGACATTTCGAGTACTCGTGATATAGCCAACACCCTGCCTCTCCGTCTCCAACACTTTTTTTTTTGTTAAAACATATATACCAGGGATAATTTGAGTTTTCATATCATGTTTTAATTTCCAGTCAAATAATTTTACATGAGTTATCAATATTTTCAAATAAACATACCCGAAAAAATAATTAAAATACGTGACTACTTCTCCAAGTTTATGGATTATAAAAATTGTATTTGGAGATAAATATGATACCTTTTATAAAATATGTTTACATTCTTGGTAGAATTAACTGAGATAAGTAATGTAAAAATCTTCTGTGGACACGGCAATAATATACACAATGCAATTAATGAGCAAATTAATTCGATTTACAAATAAACATAAAGGAATGTACCCATAATTATTAGAATTTTTCTTTTAAATATATATTATAAGTTAAATAATTCTGCATTATAATACCCGATTACTTCCATTCATAACGCTTGTACATATTCCAATGGCAATAATACACAATCAACGCTTTTAAAATTAAAATGTTTAAAAACATATTATAAATACTTTAGGTTGCACATTTACCACTGTAAAAATTAATTATTGAAAAATGGTAACGATCTCACAAACAGCAACAGACTGCAACCTGATGAAGTTTTACCCTATATTCAACATGAATTATAATATTAAGACATATTTAACAGTACTGAGTAAAAATTTATATCACAGCGTGCCAATAAATATTTTCGCATAATATAAAAGGAAGTAAAAAAAATACATTTTCTAAATTACTTTTTGCGCATGAGCCAACGTTTCGGAGTTATTAACTAAGTTATCGCAATGTTATATATTTAAGATTTTCTTTCCTCCAGTCAGCTGCTTGGCATGTGGTTGGCTCTGCTCCATGGTAATTAGCGTGAAAGAAACGTTGGAGTGATTCCAAACCGGAGGATGTCCACGAATAAGTTATTTACTACTCGGCCGTCTCGTATAGCTATAAGGACACACCGTCGTAGAACGGGAAACTGAAGAAGCGAGCGCGGGTGTAAATTATATATAAAAAATACAATGCATTGTGCTGCAGATTTTGTACTAATTGATGTATGTTTGAAACTCATAAGGTTTTTTTTACACTGAGACATTTTTTGAATCCCATTGTGTGGAATGTTTCCAATGATAGAGTGCTGGCACCACTGATGAAATCGTGAAAAGTTGAATTATTTTATTATCTTATAACCCACACTAAGTTATGCAAATTAACAATTAGCATGTCTCTTTAAGGTGATATCAAAAATCAGATTTTATAATGCTTGATCTTAATCCTGAAGTAATGTAACACATTAGTAATAATTAATATATTGCATTAATTCGCAATAATGTTTATAAGTAGCATACGTTTTATTCTAATGGATAACATTAATCATTTGTTAATCTCTGCATATTTTATGGTTAAGAAATAAATATATATTTTAACCACAAAATCATTCGTGAATTCATACATACATATTAGACCAAACTTTAAATGTCATCTTATTTAGACTTTGAATCAAAATCGAAAAATAAATCAAAGTATTATTTGTTTATACTTTCAGTGACTTTAAAATAAATAAATACGAGAACGTTGATTTTTTATGTCACATTTTACCAAAAACTTTTACAGATGCTGTTTACGTTTGTATAATAATTTTTTCGCCATTAATTCACATCCCCGTAAAATTTTATATACGTGAGCTGTCAAATTTGTAAAGATCGCTCAAAAAGATGTTATTCTCTCTAACTCACCAAGAGAAAAAAAATTGGTGTTAACAGATCAGTTACGCTAATGCTACCAGGGTAATAGTGTATGAATGGGGCTTTTGACACATGGGTTTTGGGTTCTGGATCCGGATACGTCAGCCATCTTGATTCACGTCACAGGGGAGGCTGGTGGTCTTGTTCATCTCCCCTCTCACCAACGATTCCAGAACCCCTACATTAAATATGATTTGAATAAAAATTATTTTAAAAGTAGTTCTTTTAAGAAAAAAATTATTTTAATAAAAAATTAAAAAGTATTGGCCTGCCAATTTGGAATTTTTAATAGTTATATCGGTTTTGTATGTCGCTGTGGACCATAGTTCTATTTTTATACTTTTTTGAGTAATGTTGCCTAGAAATGATTGTTACACAAATTAAATAATTTTGGTCTGCCACTTCGGTACCCAATGCATCCGGGAATGTATTGATCTCCCCTCCACCATCACAAAAATCCCTAAACAAAATCAATATTTTAATTATAAAAAAATGTGTAACAATTAAATAATTCCGGCCCGGTAACTCGGAAAATTAATGATTTTCTTAGGAAAAAAAAAAACTAATAAAGAGTGTGTCATTGCTGCGTCTGCAGAAAAGTGAATCTTTTAGTAAACTGGAAATTGCGGGTACGAAGACTCTCAACATACACATGTGCTGACGAGAGCAGCAACCACGACGCAGCAAGGCCAGGGGGTGTCAGTCGTGAGTTATCCGTTAGGAGCGAGCACTGCAGTCCGCCTTCACTCACGAACCATCTCTAAAATTTCCATAACTAAACAGTGCTTGCGCAGGGATCGGGTCAAGTGGTTATCGCTTCGACAAACGTAGTGTTGTGATGGGTACACGATGCACTTGCCTATCAGGTTCGCAGTAGGCTATTTAAGATACGCTGCCATAGCGCCAGCGCATGTGCTTAGCAGCAACGCAGTGTCTTACGTTACGCTGATGTAGCGATGCAAAGCGGCTGTGTTACCCGAGTCGCATTCTGTTGCCTGGAGCAGTGGGTGGGTGACTCCCCCATACCCCCTCCCCCTGCCGAAGATCAGTCTCCTGACTTGACTCCCCCTTGGGACTTCCGCCAGACTCCTCCCGGGACTCCCTCCCAGGGAATCCACCCCACCCGGGACTCCCCTTAATGAAAGCTCTGTTGAAGACTGATCTCGATCGAGTCACATAATTACCACGCAGGGGGTTGGGGGAGGAAAGACCAAACAGTATTTTAGACCAAGCGTCCGCGGTTCCCCATCTTTAACAGGATCCACTGCGGATTCGCGGGGTGGAGGGAGAAGCCCATTAGAGCAACTCCCCACACCATAGAGATGCGTTAACATTACTCCGGTTAAACCAGTGCCAAATGAAAGGAACATATCCTGCCCCCTCTACTAGAATTTTCTCCACCCGCTAATAAAGAGCTAGGTTTCCACACATCTGTCTCCTGTAGCATTTCCGGATAATGCATGCAACAATGTATAATTCTTTACTNGGATAATGCATGCAACAATGTTTAATTCTTTACTGTCAAAAGGTATTTTATGGTGACTATGCTGGTTTCTTACCTTTCTCTTCTTAGTATAGTAGATTACCCATAAGTGCTCTTAGGAAGGTTTTCATGGCCGAATCGAGCATTTGGCACCGACGCTGTAAACTGCAGCATCTGGTTGTCTGGGAGTATGCATCCTTCTTGAAACCGGAATGCTGGCAGTAGCCCGATGATTTATGCCCTGCCTGAGACAGCTCCACACCACAGTCTTGCTCGTGGATGATTGCAGGTGTCTTGTCTGGAGTGATGATTTGGTCCACCGTGCAGGGCAGCTGTGTCTGCGGCATCATGTGGAACACCACACAGGGCAATGCTCTCACACAGTGCAATTATATCTGCATTGAATCATTGACGACTGGAAAATGCGCGCAATGCCATTGCTACACATCGCAGGTCTCGGTGAATTTGTGCATGTATAAATTTTCTGTAGTGAAACTGCATTCAATGCTACCGTAGGGAGGCTTGGTGCTTGTGTAACTGTTCGTAGGACAGAACATCGCCATCGTGAAAAACGGACCACTGCGCCATGACTAAAGGAGAGCACATAGATTTTTCCCCTCATATATAATACGGATGCTGATCAGGTATGCCACCACAAGAAAACGAAAATTACCTTACCTTTCAGATAACTTTGTGTCTAGTGATAACTCATAGATTCATAGTCCAAGGACGAGGCACACTAATTGTGCAGCAGATGTGCTATCCTCCACACGCGTTTCCAGTCAGGTTCTGACCTGTCGCAGATGTGTCGCTGCAGGTCGTCGTAAAGTTTCGTCAGCTTGTGCAGTGAAGGATAGCCGTACTCTAACTGCACATCGATGAATTCAACTTCGCTTTTGCACAATTCGCTAAACCAATTTTTTTGCTCTCTCCCTGCCATGTAAACCCATACTTGCATGTATTGCATCAGCAAGTCTCACAGCATGTTTCCTACTTGATTATAGGGAATCTTGCCTTCGTCCCATTCCAGTCTGTGGTAGTACTTTTTCAGCCAGTCATTCGTCTTCTTGCTTTTCTCGTCCAGGTATTTTCACGAATAAGGGGAGTAGAAGGATTGTGTGCACATATTGACATCGTCGTCGTAGGACACTGTGGTCTCTTGAGCATGTAGTCACTCTGGCTCTGGAAGCCTTGCAGATGACAGTGCATGCTGATACAAACTGAGGTTCAAAAATTGTGATCATCCTGTTTATAAATGCTTAGCTCACCATGTTCACAAGCCCCGAAAAGCAGTCGTATCTCACTACTCTATTCTGCAAAATCGAACAGTATGCAGCAGTGTTTGCAGGCCTGTTTTCTTTGGAAATAATTTGTACACAACAACCCACCACTCTGTTTTGAACTCGCTCGTTTTGTTTGAATGTATCGAAGACCAGTAATGACACTGTTTCTGGGAATCATTCTGGGCTCGGGATCGGATAAGACTCGCGCCCATAAAACGAGGCTTGAAACTGGTCGAAAGAGGTGTTCAAATCCACGTATAGATAGCATTCGCTAACCAAAAATATTTTAGTTTCTCGATATTGCAGGGGTAGAAGGTTGATGGTCTGCCGAGATTTTGTACTGCTTGTTCGTTTGAAATGCCAGTACGTTGTAGCTGGGTTTTTTCCGAGCTTAATGCGTCTTCACGACAGAGTGGTTTCGCGTGGCAGACGACAAGACCAAACAAGTAACCAAACTTCATCTCCTGAAGGTTCTGTCGATTTGTTTTTCTTTCTTGACATAGTTCAGTAGCTTCATACATTCGCGGGTATTCGGAATTATGAGGGGAACGAATCACTCCATGTTGGTCAGTGTTAGAGCGATGGGCTGCCGGTTTTCTCCGGCTCCCAAAAATGCTTCGAGATGCGAACTGGCTAGCATTATCACCAGTTCTTGCTTGGCTCCTATTATTATCTTCCTATAATCTTCGGCGAAACCCAGCAACATCGATAGTAGCATGCTCACTTCGAGGGCATAGGGGCCTGTCAGATAAGGCTGGTTGGTAGGAACGCTGCTCAAACTTGTCGATTCTGTCGTCGAATTCTGCCTGCTGCATCATGTTAAATACAGTTTCATCTTCCATACCTGTTCTCTTTAAACCCTAGACAACATAGCAACTGCTCATTTGCACATGTAAGCATGCCGATGTCTCGAACTCCACTGGTCCTAGTTTTGGGGCTGTGCTCAACTTTATGCATGTTATGGCTAGCGAAACCCCATAACATCGTTTCAGGTGCAGACACAAAGTGATTTATTTTTTTCTGAAGTCTGTCTATTTGTCATCTTGAACGACGATCGTCACGACCACTTCGTGCACGCCCTTCGCGATGACAGGAAAGTAAATAATGCTTATCGGAACTTCAGCCAATTTATAACTGGTGGGGCCATCGGTGAGAACTCGTGCATTGTAGCAATGGTTTAACCATTTACATAACATCCGCTCGCCTAATTACCGTTTATGATCGCGAGGATTCGTTAAATTTTACCATCTTCGTAGATTCGCATCTCGAACCCCAATATTGGGCTGATGGTATCCAGTTCAGTGAAATTGATATCGGCACTGAAAAATATTTCTGCCTTTTGCATGTTTGGGTTACCAAGTAATTCGAATGTCACATCCAATGTCATGGATATCTTGATGGAATTTATGTGTTCTTCAGTTCTTATGTGCCAGGTGGAATGCTGATATCCTTCATATGTCCAGCGACCATGTATCAGAATGCAGACTTCACATTTTCTTCTATGTTGGATATAAAGTTATAAGTTTTAAAATCAGTAAGTCCAATGACCCACCAAACTACCTGCTACAAGGGCGAGTAAAACGTCACCCTCAGTTAGGATGTTGTAACACTTAGAATGATGGACACTGTCTTTCTGACTGGGAAGTATAAATGCTAACACCTATAATGTAAAAGGTTAACAAAACAATGATTATCCTTAGTTTTTTTACTCTACCTCACCAGAAAGTGTAGTCACAACATCTGCAGTTCCACATGTTCAGCATCTGCTCCATCTTGAAGTTGTAAGTCAGTTTGCAATTCTCCAGGTACCGTCGCAGTTCAGGCGGTGGACACAATTTACCGAAACTGTCGTAGTGCAATTCACATTTGCCAAGTATGATATACGTTACCCGTGTGAACCATGTCTGGCTGTCGTGCGCAGGTAGATTACGGCACATTCGCCATGTGTGGATTTAGGGGGCAAATCATTTCACTAGAACACACCGAAAAAATTAGGTATCTTCAATTTGCGTGCAAACAGTTAAAAATCCATGTTTGTGAGTGGCGGTTTCGGTAGAGATTTCGTAAGTACCTCTTTCTGGTACGATGCTTTTTCTTTCTCTCACCTCAAACTCGGCAGGCCCATCGTATGTAAAGTCCTTGGCCGTTTTTTTTACCAATGGCGATAACTTCCAGTTTACAATTACTTACGTTCGTTCGAGGCTCATTTCACCATACTAACAATACTCATTACGGCCCTGGTGATACCGCTGAACCCGCGGAACCTGTATCCGGGAATGTGCAGCTCCGAAGGTATTTTGTTGTTCAGAGAATAGACGATCCATCTTCCAGATTATATCTTTCTTCTATATTGCATTACACGCTACTGTAATACAAACTGATATGTACCTGACCATCATAAGTTTTCGTTTCAGTATCATGGAGATAATCAAGCAATATGTTAGTCTTCCCATTCATATCTCCGAGGAAGATGTCGAAACCTCACACGATGCACGTCACAGCACGCTGTTGCCCAATACTGATAGAGAGGAGGTTCATTTTTGGACAATCGGGTTATGGCAAGACATGTGTTCTGTTGTGTTTGCAGGTGGAACTGAATGGTCTTAGGTTCGTCAACATGTAGCTGTATTTAAAATCGCTCCATCTACAGAAATACCAGCATCTAGCACGAGTACTGCTGGCCATGGATGGTTTTAAATATTTCCCTTGCAGCGATAACTAGTCCGTTGTGCCACTGAGCAAGGTATTGCCAAGCTTAGTGTTTATTTTTGACAATGTGAAATGTGAGAAACAGACTTGGATCCAGGAGAACTCTAGCATGTGATGGCATGCGAACGTTGACTGTGTATACTTGGGCCAAAATATTCGCATGTGCCAAAACAGTTACTATCCAATAATGTGCATTTCATTTTGTTGTTTTGCATGGATGATACGAACTTCTGGCTTGTATATGATGACCATGTCATTACGGACATGGCATTTGCAGAGTTTAAGGATATGAAATTTTTTGTGCTGGAACGAGAAGTATGGCATAATTGTGTTCGATAAGTTTTCGGTTGTACATAAGGGAAGGTATAGGTGATGCTTCGGTTAGTTTATAGTAAGATGCCGATCATGAGTCAAGACACCATTTCCAAGTTCAGACATGGTCTGTAATCCGATGATTATGAATATAAGTTGATGGACTCTTGCCTCACTGCTCTTCACAGGAGTCTGTTGCTTCTTGGGCAAGAGGTCAAGAGCATAAAAATTAGGTGGTGGAGGTTTTGGGGCCTATCGACCGGCTTGTAGGGGGCATGGAGGCACTGGTAATAGACGTGATCAACGTGTCGAATGTGTGGAGACGGGAATAATTGAATGCTTCTCAAAAATGTTAACATCCAAACTGACTGCGAAAACTGATGTAGCGAGGCAGAGCAAGAAAGTGCTGGGTGGCTGCATCGACCGACTAGAAGGGATCGAAAAATTCACTTTCCTCAACTCGATAGTAAATATGTATATATACCTGTGAGGTTGTGTGTTTGATCCATTCTATGAATGATGGGGTTCCGGAACCGAACTGACGACGGAGCTGCAGTAGGCCATCGAAGCTCTTCGCGCGAAATGTTTACTCCCGAAAAGTTACCGACGGCTCTCGAGAATCGAAGGGAAGAGGCTTACAAGTCGATATCCAGCCATCTCGACGAACTTGGTGAACAATGCAAGTAGGAAAATTTTTCTTGGATGGATATCAAACATGAAATCAAGGTGGAAGGACATGTAATGTTAAAAGAAGTCTGGAACTGCTCGAATCGGAAGGGGACATCTCTAACGACGAAGACGATTTGCTCCTTATATTTGCTGCATAAGCAAGAAATTAAACAAACACAAGAGTTTGCACAATGGTGGGCACCCTGATCTGGCAATACATCGCTTCCTACTCCGATCGGAACAGTGACAAGTTGTACAGCGTGTAACACCACGATGAAAAGTGGTTCCTCAGAAAAAAGAAAGCGATGTTTTTTTTTTCCAGTAGATATCATGCAGATAGGCCAGTGCAATGTGAAAATGATGTGTAGTCTGTGCGAACTTTTGTTTCGTAGGCATCCCGGACAATAAACCGAATCGGTTTTGCGCAATTACAGTTGCCTGCTATAATTCAGTTATGCTCATTAAGAGAACAATAATCCCTCAACACAATGATTTAAGGACATAACCCGTGCGAAAATCAACATTATCGCTGTACTGTTTCCACTATTGGCCGAAGCTTTGGAACGGGTCTTCTGCTGTATAAGATTGACACCAAATGAAGTATAGACTACATGTTTTAGGATGATCCGAACGAACTCATCGATACACTACAGCTAATGGTCACTTCACAGTCTGCTGGCAACCAGTCGCACATCAACGACATTACATTCATTATTGAAGAACTCGTCTAAGCTGGTTACGTAGGGAGATGATGAAACATGCCATTTCTGGGGAATTGCACAGGACGGATAAAAGGAATTATCATTGGAGAAAGTACATCATGAAAGGACTGGACGACACTGACCAATCCGACTTGATCGAAATGCAATACTTTGCTCATGTAAATAAAGGCCACCACTACATTTTGACTGCAATAGACACATTTTCCAAGTATGGCTGGGACAGACCACTCAAGTCGAAGAATGCATGTGATGTCACTGAGGCCATGGCGGATGTGTTGAGAGAAGGACAANGGGACAGACCACTCAAGTCGAAGAATGCATGTGATGTCACTGAGGCCATGGCGGATGTGTTGAGAGAAGGACAAGCACCGAAATATCTCCACACCGACGATGGCAAGGACTACTTTATTGCTCCTTACCATGCACTGTTAAAAAGGTATGGCATAAATCTCTATTCCACATACTCTTGACTCAAGGCTAGCATCATCGAGCATTTTCACCAAACTCTGAAAGTCGAATTATGGAGACATTTCAAGGCAAATGGAAACTACAAGTGGCTTGAGCTATTGCCGGAACTCATCTGCTATTATAATTGTATGGTTTATTTTACCACTCGCATAAAACCTGAAGATGTCATACACGAGTCCCTGCTTCGGACCATGTATTCTTTTCGACGAGGAACGACCCATAAAAGCCTGGGGCTTATGTGAGTCGTCTGAAGCTTTTATGGAGAGAAGATCCATCCTACGATCTTTCCCGATGTTAATTTGGTAGAAAATGTGCTGAAACGACATAATAGAGATTTGTACAAGAGATGGCTCGGACATTCCAAGCATGAAGATTCCTGGGTCGACAACAAATATATTCTGAAATAGGAACTACTAATATTTTCGCTGTAACGGCATAATGGACGTGTGTACAAGAGGTGGCTTGGACACACCATGCATGACAAATCCTGGGCCGATGAGAAAGACATTCGGTAATAGGAACTACAAATATTCTAGAGTAATGTTTTATAAATGTATTTTTTTAAAACATGTTTTAACATCATTAAATTTAATTTTATTCTTGCCTGTATTTATATACAGCATTACGGGAATGGAAATATCTGGCTTTGTGAAAAAAAGGTAACACTGCTGTTCCCATGCCACCTGATTTAGTCTATCAGACACCGAGCAGGTGTGAAAACGAATTGAAATCACGTGTGCAGTTACCTTATGCCGTGCAGGTGCAGACCTCAAGGCTATCCGACACCATGCAGGTGCGAAAAAAGACTTTGAAGCATGAATGCACGTGTGCAGTTGCCTGGCACTGTGCAGGTGCAGATGTGAGTAAATGTCTTGAAGCATCTTGGCTTGCACCTGGTGCTGTACAGATGCAGGCCTGTGAAAATGCTAATATTGCACTTCCCCAACCAATTCCCATCGCCCTGACNAGCTAACATTGCACTTCCCCAACCAATTCCCATCGCCCTGACCTTTAACACGATCAGTTGTAACCGGATTCTCCCTCGTTCATTCGCACGGGATGCAGAGTTCATTTTCAGTTCACGTGCGCTTGGCTCGGTTTCGACAACACTCGACCCCTTTCTTTCCTCGCAGTGGCGTCTAGATGTAGGCCGGTTATGACAGGTGCGTCTGTCTTGCGAGCCTGCCCGAACATTGTAGTTGTTTAATTTTCTTAATATTTTTTTTCGAAAATAATACAGTATCAATATTGGCAAAAAAAATTTTCACATGGTCCTACCCCAAATGCGCTTTCTCATTAAACTAATTTTTTTTTTCATTGACAAAACTATTACCAGTTAAAAGTGCGAATTGAACTTTTAGCAATCCTAGGTAGCGAGCCAGAATTATTAAATTTCTACATATTTTTTTCAATAAAAATAACTTTGTTGGGGTTACAAGTTTTTTGAGGAGGGGAGATCAATACGTCACCCGATGCACTGACTNAGAATTATTAAATTTCTACATATTTTTTTCAATAAAAATAACTTTGTTGGGGTTACAAGTTTTTTGAGGAGGGGAGATCAATACGTCACCCGATGCACTGACTACGAAAGTGGCAGGCCGAAATTATTTAACTTTTATTACATTTATTTTAATGTAACATTGCTAAAAAAAGTAGAAAAATTTAAATATGGTCTGCACTGGCACTCTAAACCGATATCGTTATTAAAAATTGAAGGTGGCGCACGAAAACCTTTTAATTATTAACTGAAAAATTTTTAGTTTTAATAATTTTATGAAAATAATCATTAACTGAAATAATTGTCAGTATTACGGGTCGCTGGAATGGATGGCCTTGGGTTGGGTGCGGCGGATATGGAGGTAAACAAGGCCGCCGGCCGCGCATGTGACATCAACTAATATAGCGGACGGATCCGGATCCGGAACCCGAAACCCATATTCCAAAAGCCCCATACGTAAACTACTCATGGTCTTTGCTTTAACACGTATCGCTTAGCGAAAAGAGTTGTGGTACGGAATATAGAAGTGTCTAATGGTAGACGAATATGGACACAACAGAACTAGGTACTATTTCAGAACCCCAAAAGTGTAACGTACAAGTAAAAATTACTTTTACTAATGCATGANCACAACAGAACTAGGTACTATTTCAGAACCCCAAAAGTGTAACGTACAAGTAAAAATTACTTTTACTAATGCATGACGCTCTTTGTGTGTTTTTTTGTGATTTTATAACTGTGAGGAAACTTGTCCTGGTTTGCAAAAGATACCAGCTTCAATTTACACCAGAACGGTGCATTTTGCATATGGGAATATATCACTTCCGAGCTCTTGAATGNCACAACAGAACTAGGTACTATTTCAGAACCCCAAAAGTGTAACGTACAAGTAAAAATTACTTTTACTAATGCATGGCGCTCTTTGTGTGTTTTTTTGTGATTTTATAACTGTGAGGAAACTTGTCCTGGTTTGCCAAAGATACCAGCTTCAATTTACACCAGAACGGTGCATTTTGCATATGGGAATATATCACTTCCGAGCTCTTGAATGAATACTGTAATGTCACACTGAAAAATATGTGGATTGAAAAGACTTATAAAAGNGAATACTGTAATGTGACACTGAAAAATATGTGGATTGAAAAGACTTATAAAAGAAGTAAGGTAATATGTTTAAGAGAAAATTACATCACGTCTCTGTATTACATCTTGAATACTGTCAAGTTATACTTGCCGTCAGTAGAGGGATTATGGGGAATTTGGCACGTAGGGACCTGGGACCAGAGCATCGGAGCTGTTCGTGCTCTGTCATTCCGGTCGTCCGTCGGTCAAAATGGATACAGCTAACCTTGACCTTTGACATTTGACCCCAGTGATGTTTAACCTAAAAAATCCCAAAATATAAAANTCCAAAAAATAAAATAAAAATCCAAAAAAATAAAAAATTTTAAATGTTTAAAATAATTATAATTATTTGCATATTATTAAATAAAAATCTATAAAAAAAAAAATTTTTTAACTTTATTTTTCGGAGATCCCACACACCTCTCTCCACATATTCATTCCGCCATCTTGGTAGGTTCAGTCCACCATATTGCTAGGCATCACAGCCACCGTCCATAGTCTTGGTCGGTGCAGTCCGCCATCTTGTTTCCGATTGCTATCTTAATATGAGCAGCTATCCGACATATTGGTAAGTGCAGTCCGCCATATTCAACGGTGCATTCTGCATTCTTGCTAGGCTTCACAGCCACCGTCCACTGTGTTGGTTTTTTTTGTTTGTCATTTGTTTATACACTACTGGAGTTTGTCTCTCACCATCATTCGACTGTCATAATGGATTTCATTTGTTTTCAACACCTAGGTGGCACTAGTGTTTTAATATACCTACCAGGCAAGTTGTCAATTTAGCCATCCATATTTGATTATGTTTTATAAAGAGTAGGTGATGCAGTCAGCACCCTCCATTTTGGAATCCATATTCAACAAATGGTGGCATTAGTTTTTTGGTTTCACTGCAAGGTGAGCTGCCTGTACCCACTCATTCTGACGATTTAGCCGCAAAGTGAGCTGTCAGAGCTCATACTTATAGTCATAGGAAAATGTGTAATTTTTAATTCCTATTTAAAAAATTTTTTTTTTCAATAAGCAGTTTGCCTGCAAGCATAAATTATAAAATAAATTTTTTTGTATTAGCATCTTTTCTGTATATATCGAAAGCGATATTCCAAGTTCGTATGTGTGTGTGTGTTTCGTATGACATAGTTTTATAACAAGGTTTGCGACGTGTCTGATGTGTTGAAAGTGGTTTTCGGAAATAAAATTGCATTTATTTGCCTACAAATAGTTTGTATAAAAGGAATAGTACGTTTAATAATCGTGTATTCCAAAATTTTTGCAATGCTATTCGCGTGCTTTGTAGGCTGGCGCTTTAAATAATTAAGCCAAATTTTTGGTATTCATTTATATAGTTTGTTTATTAAATAGGATAATTTAAAAGGTATTCTTTTCCAAACGAAAATTATAAATCCATGATTTGTTTCCTTGTTTTACGCAGTATCATTACTATCGTTAAAAAAGTACAAAGAATTTTTGTATATTTTGTGTCCAAAAAGTCCATTGACTGCTTTTTTGAGCTAAAAGTTTGTTCCTACTATTACAATCCTAATACTGGTTTTATAATTTTTAGTACGCCACTATTCAGGGAATTATACATAGTGTGTAATGATCACTGCTTATGTCGTTGATGCAGAAGCTTTTTAGCGAAAAACTTATTTAATGGAAAAGATACTACTTATTTAACTTATTGCCTGCAAGAAAATCATTCAATAACCCTACAAAATCAGTAATTCACGAAGCCGTATATCAAGCATGAAGACAAAGTTTTATTTTTTTTTTCACTCTGAAATGGTTGTCCTACAGAATTAATTTCCCCATATAGAATCGCTTCAAAAAATGCTGAAATTATTCTGAAGAGTCTGATAAAATGGCAACGACAGTAGACTAATTTTACTGAAGCGAATACACAAAAGAGTAAAATATTAATACAAGTTCTAATCTCACAAAACATTTTTTTTCATGCAGGTGCAACTCCCCCTTCTTTTAAAGTTACGGGGATATCATAGCACATTTACGCGAATCGCTTTGCTAACACGGGCGTGGTTTTATGAAAGACTTTATAATTTTATTGCTAGAGTAATATAATTTTATTTTCGTACATGATAGCAAGGACACAATCTCCGCCTGCGTTGACTGTACCAGTAGGAAGGTTGGGTTATTGAAGATATGTTACTCTTACTACCGATAACTTACACGCAGAGGAAACAGCGGTACATTTACCAAAGTACTGAACNATTGAAGATATGTTACTCTTACTACCGATAACTTACACGCAGAGGAAACAGCGGTACATTTACCAAAGTACTGAACAGTGGCCAAAAAATTTACGACCGTCATCACGACAATCATTTATTTACGAATGTGAAGTTGGGGCGTTCGAATGCCACCCAAAATGTTTTATGGATATATAAAGTAAATATTGCCACGGTGCGGTATGGGCGTCGTTTTATCGATGAACTGCCTCTTCTCGAGCATGCTGGGAAATGCAGCACTTGTCCTGTACACCCGCAGACAAAATATTTGTTCCTGGTATTCATAAACATAAAGGACGTTGATATTCAACATCACTTTTTTCCATTGTAAAGCATGGAACGTAAACGGCTCATATATTTATTTCAGAAAGCAATACTGTTCCGACACAGAAGTTCCCTGAGTTTTCCAATATGTAAGGGTATTTTCGAGTGTGGAGAATATAAGNAGCAATACTGTTCCGACACAGAAGTTCCCTGAGTTTTCCAATATGTAAGGGTATTTTCGAGTGTGGAGAATATAATTAAGCTCGTCAAAGAATTGTCTTATTATTGAAACATCTTTACTGAGGTGAAGCACCATCTTAGAAGCTCTATAGCAGAATGCAGAAATATTATGGAAATTATCCTGTCGTTGCCTTACGTCACTCGCTTTTATTAGAACAAGGTACCGGGTGCAGTGCTATGCTTGAAGGTCTTTTTAAAATGAATAGCTTAAATGAGACTGTAGTGCAATGGGCGCAACCATGGATAAAAAACGAAATCATTAAAAATATTTTCGGCAGCTGACGTTGCGTTCCACAACAAATCAAATACGCCTTATTTTATTTTACTCTTACGTTTTTTAATTATTTGTGATTTTGTTAACAAGTATCTGAAACCTTCTTCTCTCCAAGTATTTTGTTAGGAACAATGAGAAGGTCTCGCAGTGTGCGAGTTAACAAAATATATATTTGTGAACAACATTTTAACTACGTAATAAATTTCAATGGAGAGTAATTTATTGTCAAGATATAAAAATTTTGGTATCTTTCATGTACAATAACGGTAGAAATAATATTTTTGTAAATCTCTTTGCCATTTTTTTAGCTATAAACCATAAAATCAGTGACTAATTATCAATAATTTCACTACAATAAACGAAATTAATTAATCGAAAACTTTATAATATTTACATTTATAAGCAACGAAAACAAATACTAAAAAAAAAAAATTCTAACAAGAGCTATAAATAAGATGAAAATCTGTTAAAATGAAAAGAGGATTTCTTTACGCTATTATTTAAAAAAACCATCAAAACTGTACATTTCTTCGGTTATTACAGTATGTGATGATTTTGTCAATTCTAATACATAGCCAATAAAACACCCCTGAACAAAATATGTTATGAGAGGTGAAATCTCCCGTTCGTGCTTCTGCTAATATCCACGGAGCTCACATTCGTCTCACTGGAAAGACCACAGCTGCACGCCNCACATTCGTCTCACTGGAAAGACCACAGCTGCACGCCACCTACACGCTCACTCTACAGAATGGTTTCGTAGAAATTATCTCGTACTTCTCTAATATCACAAATCATAAGCTGCCAGATAGCAGAGTGTTAAAATCTCAGAGTACTCTCACCAGTACCGACATCACCCGTCGGTTTTTTCTCTTACCACAGAAGCTGGAACTAGCATTCGCTTCTCACACAGACATCTGGAGCACGTCACATTATCGAAAAGTGTTGCGTCCTCTTGCGACGTGGAACACCAGTCTACAGGATGTATCAGTACAGCGGTTACAAACTTTCAGGAGNTAAAACACCCCTGAACAAAATATGTTATGAGAGGTGAAATCTCCCGTTCGTGCTTCTGCTAATATCCACGGAGCTGACATTCGTCTCACTGGAAAGACCACAGCTGCACGCCACCTACACGCTCGCTCTACAGAATGGTTTCGTAGAAATTATCTCGTACTTCTCTAATATCACAAATCATAAGCTGCCAGATAGCAGAGTGTTAAAATCTGAGAGTACTCTCACCAGTACCGACATCACCCGTCGGTTTTTTCTCTTACCACAGAAGCTGGAACTAGCATTCGCTTCTCACACAGACATCTGGAGCACGTCACATTATCGAGAAGTGTTGCGTCCTCTTGCGACGTGGAACACCAGTCTACAGGATGTATCAGTACAGCGGTTACAAACTTTCAGGAGAGATGGAGTACACCTTGACGATCGAAAATCACATAGCAATGCATGGTCGGAAACGCTTTCCTGGCGCGGTAGTGACGACACAAAACAACGTCAGATCTTCAATGCACCGGAGATGTGAGGCCTGCAAAACGGCCCGGGGTCGTTATTTCGAGCACCTCATTTTATTTTTGCTGTACTAAGAAAATAAACATGTTTTTTACCCTGTTCGTGTCCTTCCTTTCTTGTGCTATGTGTCGTCACTACTGCGCCAGGAAAGCGTTTCCGACCATGCATTGCTGTGTGATTTCCGATCGTCTAGGTGTACTCTATCTATTCTGAAAGTTTGTAACCGCTGTACTGATACATCCTGTATATACGTACATGCCATAAGCGTCACCCTGATCATTAAACGTATCACAGCAGAGTATAAAAAAAATCATTAATTCATTTATGTATTAAACAAAAGTTTCGAAAAGCTCATCTAGTAGTACCCGTATTTTACATTCGCCTAGAGTGGAAAAATTTCACAGAATTACCAAACGAAAGAATGAACTACTAACTCACAAGCATATAAAAAATGTCTAATACTTATTAACAGAGGAGGAGGGAGTAAGGATGCTTTCCATTGGGAGCCTACAAGGGGTTCACTGCGCGAACACATTAATCAGTTATATAATATGGCAAAAACTTACTTAAAACGATATCTCACAAAAATTATTAATCAAATTCAGTTAAACTACGCCGATGGAACTCATTGTCGTCTCCACGTCTGCCGACTTCGGCCATCTCATTCGCAGCTCTTCTAGCCATCGGAAGTTTAGTCGGGCCGCTAACAGATGCAAATAAAAACTTATTCAAACGAGGAACCGCACTTCAACAATCAGTAAACACTATGACCGGGTGACTTACTTTAATATTAGGCACTTAGCAAGCCAACAACAGCTCTCGGTAGAAGCCTAAGACCATTCACCAGAATTTACTAACCAGAACCCACGACAACGTTTCTCTCTCGCCCCGCTCCCACCCATCCTTCTCATGTCAACAGCGAAGTGAACTGTCTTGATCTGCGTCGTGAAGTGCCCTCCAGCGGAAGTCAGCAGAATTGCGCTCAGTGGTACTGGATACTGCTCGTACCCAGGGGAGCTCCCAATCACCACACAGGACCGCCTATTGCTATCCCGAATCTGAACAATTGCCAAACGAAAGAAGCGCTGCGCCCCAGGAGTTGAGTCGAGTGATTTGGGCGGCTCTTTACGACGAGGTCTTGAGAGCCGATGAGGGTGAAATGATGTGAGGATGGAGTAGTGCCGGAATGCAAGGGTGGGAGATCCCGAGAAAACCCGCCAACCAGCGGCATCGTCCTGCACGATTATCACTTGCGTAAATCCGGAGTGACCCGGCCGGAGATTGAACCAGGTTCGCCTCGGTGGGAGGCGGGCAGTCTAACTGCTCAGCCACCGCGGTTCCGGCCCCTAGGCAGTCACACCATCTCGGGCAACGGCTAACCCAGCAGGTAGCGACAATATTAGGAAGTTCAATTTTAGTCCTTGATTTTATATTTTTAAAATCTACGCCCAGCGGTACCTTCACTTAGACCTTTATCCATCACCGTTTTAACGACTAAGATTTTCTAGTCATATTATTTTGGAGAAATATTGAAAAATATTACAAGCAGAGAAATAAGGCGTTCAGTTGCAATAAGAAACAGAATTGTCNTTATTTTGGAGAAATATTGAAAAATATTACAAGCAGAGAAATAAGGCGTTCAGTTGCAATAAGAAACAGAATTGTAAAAAAAAAACAGTTTCCAGCAATTATGTACTTAAAGCAAAAAAAAAGTAGATCTTTAAACCTAACATTAATAATTTTCATCGGTCACAAAGAAGAATGTAGTAACATACTCTTAATAGAGTCTGTAAGCAGTGATTTATTA
The DNA here is from genome assembly GCA_002778355.1 of Clitarchus hookeri. Lineage (NCBI taxonomy): Eukaryota > Metazoa > Arthropoda > Insecta > Phasmatodea > Phasmatidae > Clitarchus > Clitarchus hookeri. The sequence goes on from NQII01007549.1 coordinate 31,102, forward strand.
CAAAATTTTTTATAATCCAGTTCCTTAATCTCAATCACACCAGTTATTGAAATAAATTTTGTGTTCAGATAAATATGGCATAATGCTCTGGTCCTTTTCCACTTTTTGTCATAACGCTTTACCTAATTCCAGTCGCAAATGAAAACCGCGAGCACATGACAAGATTTCTTGGCTTTCGCAGTAGTTGGGCGTCTCCTTCACTTCAAAAAGTGTTTCTGATTTTTCATGTTTTTCCTAGCAGATGAACAAGTTTTTCAGTTTTTATAAACTCCTTACATTTTTCGGGACGCTACCAATTACCATGTAGAATAGGATAAATTACGCAAAGATAAATTAATAGATAATATTTTAAGGCATTCATTAATACTTTAAATCGGCTTACATGTACGGTTGCGAATCAGTACATTTTCCGTTTCTATGCTTCAGAAGTAAGGGAAACTAAAGTTACCCTTATATGAAAATCTCATAAACTTTACTTAAAATTTATAAACTGGTGCTTTTTTTAGTGCAACATATCATAACTGGATTTATTAAAAAAATTACGACGCATTGCTTAGAAATACAGTATACAAGAAATCTTATGTTATAGCATTGAAAGAGTAACCTAATTTTTGTTGTAAAATTTCATTAATATTAATGAAATTAAAAAATCGTAACAAAAAAGTATTTATTTCATTGAAAAATTTACAATATGTGCATATCATATAAAAATACCCATAGCTCTGAAAACATAATAATCCACGTGACTTTAAATAATTATTTATTTATCTTTTCTACATATACATTTTTACATATACACCTGAGAGATACCCAGCGATGACGTAGTAGGTTACCAATTCACAATAAATTTTCACACATTCATCGAATTAATTCGTATTTGCCTTTAACATTTTACTGTCCAAATTAATACTTGCTTTTTATTTTAATATTTGTGTTACGCCAGGATGATAATGGATGGGTGGCGTTAATCCTGTACGAAATGAAAGAGCACCCAATAGTTACCGAAAATGTATGATATCGGAAATTCGATACCAGAATTTTAGTTTTTTGTAGCACCTTGGTGATCCTGATCACAGAGTTTACCTTCACTCATCAATGAATAATATTAAATCATTTACTTAACAAAACTATCTCTTAAGATTATATATTTCTCATAATTTAGGCTGTTCTATAAATTTTTTCCCTTAAGAATTAAAAAAATTTAGTCAGTTTATTTACATAAGACATACATATTTTTTTACAACTTTAATATCTGACACACATTAGTGTACTTCATTTTTCAATTTCACCTATTGTTTTGAGTTTCGTATACATCCAAATATTTTCGTTTATAAATAACATCATTTTTTAAATAAATAAAACCACATATATCCGTTTTCATGAAAAAAGGAAATTAAATAAACATGAATAACAATTTAATTCCCAAGAAATTCTAAATTCTATATGTTATATGTTTTAAAAATGTGATATTTTGTATTTTATATTGCTGCACTTTAAACAACCTACATTTCTTACGTTTCCCGCCTACCTGGGGCTGTTTCCCGCGTTTGAGGCCGAGAGTCGCAGAAGCGATAAGGGCGACACTGCCTCGCGCATAAAATAGGCCATCGCCACTAAGCACAACCCAAGTAGAATCTTTTTGTTGCACCAACGTTAATCCAACCTTTGCTTGAAGGTTGGGCAAACGTTGGAAAAATAACGTTGGCTGGACATCAAAATGACGCAACAACGTTGGCCCAACATCATGAAAATAGTTGAATGCCAAAAATAATCAGTAATATTTGTACAGCATGCCAACCAATTATTTTCTACCAGTTACAACTTATGCAAATATAGTAAGAGAGTTACCCAACCACTAACTTACGTTGTTATTACGTTGGTTATTCGTAGCATATTGGTGATTTGATAACTGTTATAACATGTTGGATAAACTGTAATTTATGGTGTCTTACACACTACCAACCATTTATATAAGTTGGTATTATGTTGGTCAATACCCCAGTAGCAAAAGTTGGTAGGGCCTACATTGGCTTAACATATTGTCATATTATGTTGGCCCAACAGGAATGTTATTTTGGTTGCCAACTTATAGAAGGTTGGCACAGTATAATTTTATGGCTGTGTGAAAATTGTTAGTAGCAATGTATTTTCTCTTTCAGAAAGGTATTCACAAAGTTATTTATACGAAGCTGGCTATGTTTTGCTAAGATATGTTATTGCAAACATAAAGCCAACCAACAACTTTCTGCCAACGTTGGTTACCAGTGTATTAAGTAATTTTCACCAATGGACATAAATAATTAAAATAATGCTCTATTCCTGTTATTTCTCATCTCATCGGATTCTACATAATGAGCCAAAAATAGATTCGTGAATATCGAATTTTAACCCGTGCCGTTTGATTATAAGCCAGATGTTTTGTCCACTAGACTACTCTCACGTCTAAACGTTAATGAAGAAATAGTTACATATCAGAGTATAAAAAAAATACATACTGTTTTATATTTTGTATATATTTAAGTCTTATTTTACTACTCTTGAACTGAATTTAAATCCTTTCTGTTACAAGAAAACATATTCCAACTAATGACTAATACCCAACCAAAGACAGTTTATATTTAAAGGATTTCTGTGCTAAATAACGTAAACCATTAAGCAAATGAAATTAATTATATATGTGTTTACTTAGAAAAAAATTATTTTATCCTATGATGGCATAACATCTGCAATGCAATGTTGTCCCAACGTAACAAAAAAAAAACCAGAGGCCAACTGTTATGTTCATAACATTGTCTAAGCACATGGGGAACAAAAAACATTTTAATGAATATTTAAATTTGGTAATTCTTTGTATGTTGTGAAAAGTAATATGTTTTTCCATTTAAAACGATTATTTTCTAGTAGTGAATTTCTGTTGGTTGTTGACCCAACAACAATATACAAAGTAAGGAAGTCGTAAACAATGAAGCCAATGCTAAATAAGACAAGGTTTGTGTGTTAAAATTATTGCTTTTAAACAATCATGCGATAATATAGTGTTATTTAATAACATATATGACAATTTCCTTTGTTGGCATAATGTTGGTTACAGGATGTAGGCCCAACAGAAATTTACATATAAAATGAAAAAAGCAATTTTTTCCGACAGGTAGCAAATATATCAACAAAGGAGTCACTTTTAAATGAGGCATTGTTTGTGTGCTTAAGATGTTGATATAAAAAATCATTCAAAATTATAGTGGTATTTTATTTTAAAAATTACATTAAATTGCTGGCATAGTTTTGATTACACAATGATGGGCCAAAATATATTTATATACCAAATGACAGCAGTATGTTTTCCAAGTAACCAACACATCGGCAAACGATGTAAATTTATAAATTAAACATTAGCTGTGCGTTAAAAACGTTAATTTTAAACAAAAATTACAAATTGTGGATTTTTTTCATCAGGAATATGATAATTAACATTGTTGGAATAATTTTTCATACACAATATCTTTACAATAAGTACCAATTATTAATTTTTGTGTTCCCTACATTGACATTACACGAAACTAACTGATCATATTTAAAGTGAAATATCTCGGGTGATGAANAATTTTTGTGTTCCCTACATTGACATTACACGAAACTAACTGATCATATTTAAAGTGAAATATCTCGGGTGATGAAGTACCTTCCAATACTCACAAGTTACCAACAGTATGTTCAGCAACTTGTTACCAACCAAAAACTTACCATTTAAAATTACCAATGAAACATTTAATGACATTTTCTGATTTAGTTACACCATTGTCAGGAGGGTGCTTAGTGATCATGTAACATTTTTGTGGTAGGAAACTTCTGTGAGCATTTGCCATTGAGCCAACAATGTATTAATGTTTTTGCTCCAATACAACATATTGACAACCTCCCCAACGTAGATTGATACTGGGGATTTCAGTTTGGGTTTTGGTTGGAAAACCATGTTGCCCCAATGCACACTTATTTACATAACACCAACCGTTGTATTTCACATGTTTATCCAATTTTCTATCAACACAATTAAAAATTCACAACTCCCTGTATTTCAACAGTTTTTTTTCTTAATTATATACATGTATTTTATTGTATGTTTTAACACAATATTCATTAAATTTATTAGGTTGGATTTTGGTTGGTAAACAACGTTGGCCCAAAGACAATTTAATGTTGGATTATTACACAACATTTGCCAACCAATTTCCAACGTTGGCCCTACACATGTTACTACTGAAGACTTAAGGTATGTTCTCACTTTCACTGATTTAGTGAAATTAGTTTCTTGAGAGTGCTTAGTAATCTCACAAAATGACCTAGGGAGAAATTTTTANCTTTCACTGATTTAGTGAAATTAGTTTCTTGAGAGTGCTTAGTAATCTCACAAAATGACCTAGGGAGAAATTTTTGTTTGTTATATTTATTTTGGAACATCGTGTTTTTACTATTCGGGCTCCAACCCAACGTTCAGCCAACCTTTCCCACCTAATGCGTACCGTTGGCCCAACTTATGTTGCTGCTGGGAAAGCCTCTCAACTGGCGTACAGCATTCTTGTCGCACTGCGCATATCTATGGCTCTTTCAGAGAAGACCCTGTTGTTTTATGGATGGTAAGTCTGTAGGAAGATTCAATGCAGGACCTTTGAGTTGTTTTGTATTTATATTATGCGTATATNCTTTCACTGATTTAGTGAAATTAGTTTCTTGAGAGTGCTTAGTAATCTCACAAAATGACCTAGGGAGAAATTTTTATTTGTTATATTAATTTTGGAACATCGTGTTTTTACTATTCGGGCTCCAACCCAACGTTCAGCCAACCTTTCCCACCTAATGCGTACCGTTGGCCCAACTTATGTTGCTGCTGGGAAAGCCTCTCAACTGGCGTACATCATTCTTGTCGCACTGCGCATATCTATGGCACTTTCAGAGAAGACCCTGTTTTTTTATGGATGGTAAGTCTGTAGGAAGATTCAATGCAGGACCTTTGAGTTGTTTTGTATTTATAGTATGCGTATAANTTTTATGGATGGTAAGTCTGTAGGAAGATTCAATGCAGGACCTTTGAGTTGTTTTGTATTTATAGTATGCGTATAATTTGAGATACGACGATTTGGAAATTTATTTTGGAGTTCTCAAAAATGATAATTCTAATGTCCGAGTCATCATAAAAGAACTCAACAGCCCTTCTCTGAAGCGTGTGTTCTTTTCGTAGATCAGTAAATAGCACGTAAAAAGCTTCGCAGAAAAACGTGAATGTCAAAACTCTGTAATGCAGTTCTGGCGCCAGGTAAGCGTAAGCCTTAAAAAATAATTTTCCTTGTTTCTCTTATAGTACTTTATTTCCATCGTTAAAAATTTTCATATGTATATATATTCATATATATATANTTTTCCTTGTTTCTCTTATAGTACTTTATTTCCATCGTTAAAAATTTTCATATGTATATATATTCATATATATATGATAGTGTATATATAAAGTTGGGGAACAGATACGTTAAAACCCGCATGAATATAAAATGATCAAATAAATAAAGCGGTACTTGAAGAACTTACATGAATTTATTTTACTGTTATTTATGGCGTATTAAATATGGTGAAACTTATTGCATGGTTTCAAATGTTTTAATGGGTATACGAATACGTACAAACCAACGCACATACAAAACACATACATATACCTTAATACACACACATAGAAATACGCTTTCATATGCGCGTCTTTCTGTCGGATTGTGGACTAAAATTGTTGAACTCTCAATTAAAATGATTTACCTAATTATCATAATTTGATATTTGTTGCTAGCCAATGCNTTTTCCTTGTTTCTCTTATAGTACTTTATTTCCATCGTTAAAAATTTTCATATGTATATATATTCATATATATATATATGTGATAGTGTATATATAAAGTTGGGGAACAGATGCGTTAAAACCCGCATGAATATAAAATGATCAAATAAATAAAGCGGTAATTGAAGAACTTACATGAATTTATTTTACTGTTATTTATGGCGTATCAAATATGGTGAAACTTATTGCATGGTTTCAAATGTTTTAATGGGTATACAAATACGTACAAACCAACGCACATACAAAACACATACATATACCTTAATACACACACATAGAAATACGCTTTCATATGCGCGTCTTTCTGTCGGATTGGGGACTAAAATTGTTGAACTCTCAATTAAAATGATTTACCTAATTATCATAATTTGATATTTGTTGCTAGCCAATGCAATCTGAGTAATATGCTAAAACATGATTTATTATTTGCGCCCTTAGGCTCCATAACATTGTAACCATATAATTTTATTTGCGTCACTGATGTAAACCGCCCTGAAATGAAACACTCGCATTAAAATTCCATAATTTATATGTATATTCTATAAATATATATATATATATATGTTACGTTCTGAAAGTTAAGAAATGTGGAAAATGTTGATTAATATAATATATAAAATGGTCTAAGAAGAAGTGAATTAAGATTTGATTTAAAAACATTTACATAAGTTATACGCAGAGTAATGAATCTTTTGTATATTTGGTTCAGATCCTCTTTCTTTTCCGGGGAGCATAAACTTGCCGTATTCGTTTACAAATCAAACAATATGAAAGCGCCCGTTATAGCGTTAGTAACCCAGGAGCATTGGTTTCACAGTTCGGTAACAACGTTCGAGGTTTGACTCGGTTTTAGGCGCCCAGCGATATCAGCATCGCCTGGGGCCGATTTATATAGCCACAGTTCAACGTGCTAACTGATATCTGTGCCTCACGACCAACACTCTCTTGTGCTGCTCTATAATTGTAAACTGATTACTAAATGAATTATTACCCGTTGTTACTTCCCCTAGGCCCACAGCACACGTTATGTACATACACTGGAGAGCCAAAAAAACTGGTATAGGCGTGCGTATGCAAATAACAGAGATATGGAACCAATCAGAGTAACGCGATGCGGTCGGCAGCGCCTATAAAAGACAGCAAGCGTCTGGCAAAGTTGTTAGATCGTTTACTGCTGCTACAATGGCAGGTTATCAAGATTTAAGTGAGTTTGAACGTGGTGTTATTGTCGGCGCACCAGAGATGGGACATAGCATCTCCGAGGTAGCGATAACATTTGGATGTTCGCGTACGACCATTTCACGAGTGTACGGTGAATATCGGGAATCCTGTAAAACATCAAATCTTCGACATCGCTGCTGCCGGAAAAAGATCGTGAACGAATGGGACAAACGACGAGACTGACGAGAATCATTAAACGTGACAGACGTGCAACCCTTTCTAAAATTGGCGCAGATTTCAATGCCTCCTGCATATCTTCAGACATGCCACGTCGCCTTGTGGCACTTATGCGTGCTTGCGGGGGCCTACACGTTATTAGGCAGGTTTACGATTTTTTTGGCTCTTCAGTGTAAATCGTCAGTGTATAGTGAACGCTGAATTAAACATGACAGGTAATTAATCGTGTTCTACGACGTGTCGGGCTGTCGTGAAGGGTTCGTCGGGGTATAGTAACTGCAACATTTTGGTTGGACAAGTAATCCAACATAACCTAAAATAATTTTTTGGCTTCTCATGAAGAAAAGCGTTTGAAGAAGTAAAAGTTTCNGACAAGTAATCCAACATAACCTAAAATAATTTTTTGGCTTCTCATGAAGAAAAGCGTTTGAAGAAGTAAAAGTTTCTTAAGTTTTAGTTTCCTGCCGCACAAATTCAATGCCAATTTGATGGTAATCGGTTGAGTTGTAGAGTAGTAGATATAACCACTGTAAAAAAAGAATTTAATGATTATTATAGATTCTGCCACTACAGCAAGTTTTGTTGAAGTATGTCTAATTATTCATTAAGAAAGCATACAAACCTAAAACATGTATAAAGACACCGCTTTGATAATCTAAATATGAGAAACTACCATACCACCATACTCAAGCCAAATTCAACAAAAGCTTGTTTCAGTTGTTGGTGATATGTACATATTTATTCACTTGGAGAGCGTTTCCTCCCAAAATGGCGGACTAGTGTGAACGTGACTTTCTGAGCTTAATGTAGAGAGTGTCTCTTTCAAACCGCCAATTGTGATAAAAATTATATGAATAGTTCCTGAAGTATCACACATAAGCTAACAATTCTAAACCACTATTTTCAACAATAAGCGCACGGCATGCTAATAGACTTTAAAAATATTGTTTCCATACTGAATAATAAGATTGAATGAAGTTTTGCTGGCCTAATGCATAGTTTCGAAATATTTTTAAGGCAAACACAGGTACGTCCAGATGCATAGAGAGAAAGGAAATGTGATTAGAATATAATTATCTAAACTATGTACACGAATAATTGTACGTTCTGAGTTTATATTTATAAATATTTTAACACAGTTTTTTTTGGAATTACACTAAGTTTTCTTTAACAGTGTATTTGCAAGATAAAAAAAAATCTATTTAGTCAACCAGTAATGAACAGTAACAAGTCGCCATTTTATCTTAGAGTAAAGAAAAATGTGAATTGTTCTGGACCACGACTACAACACGAATGATATCTGTTCGCTTTGACAGTTGTTGCTGACGGAATAGCCCNTTCTGGACCACGACTACAACACGAATGATATCTGTTCGCTTTGACAGTTGTTGCTGACGGAATAGCCCTAACCTCCCATATCGCAACATCTTAGTATGCGAGTTGATCTTGCGTCGCTCTGCTTCTCCCGAACTACCCACGAGCATGCCTCTGCCACTTCGTTGAAATATTCCGTTAATCAGGGAGAATATTTGTAAAAAATATACAGTTCAATTACAGAAACATGGCGCATACTGAGAAACGATACTACCACATCTACCTTTACGTAGGTGCATATATGTCAGTATTTAGTATTTTTTTTGGCTCATGTGCATACCAAAAAATAAATAACATAATATATATGACTCTTCCCAACTATGAAATAGTAATCATTATGTTAAAAACCCATTGCTGGGAATTTATGAAGAACGGATATTTTTATGCTGCCTTTTTAGGAATGTTGCGATGCACAAAATTGGCAGAAAATGTTTGCTGAGAGGAAATTTCGTTGAGCGCATGAAGCCCTCAGAAGTCGTTCCTCCTGCAGAGAAACACACAAATTGCTTTGCATAATTCACACTGGCGTTCAAAAGAGCTGCCTGAGTGCAAGACTTCAGAGTGTATTTCCCAGAGAAAATAACACAAAAGAGAATTGAAATTTCTGAAAATGTATAACACATCGATGTAGAGGACGATGCAATTTGCTGTGAAAGTCTACGAGTTTGGTACGATAAAGTGAGATGGGAATTCTGTATCGGATGATTTCAGCTTACCAAGGAGGTTGTTTTTTGTGTTAATAGCTGTAAATTGATGTTTTATAATTTGAAATATTTCTCAGACATGGGTATAAGTTTTTAAAACTAACTTAAAATATGTTCAAGTTTGTGCATTAAAAAGGAACTTAGTTAAGATATCCTTGGGAAAAGTAACTGATTGAAAGTTAGAAGGTGGGAAATTAACTGATTAAAAGTTAAGTTTCTGTCTAAAATCATTTAATCGCAATTTTTATTAACGTTACAATATTTAAAGAGTAAATTATATTAATCAAACATGAAATATTTATGAGAAATTGAAATTGTTAATTTTGTAGTTGTTTGTTAAATCTTAGCTGTATATGCATTTTGAAATGGTTATTGCGGAATTTCCCTCTTCTTTCTCCCAACTATACTAAATAATCTCTCTAATAAGGCTATTGGTGAAACAGCCACATTGAAATTTAATGTATAAATTATTTTTTAAGTAACGGATATGTACCAATATTGTTCACTGATGACGCAGTCAGACACTGCAGCAGTTCAGTGCTAACAGCATATGAATTATACCCAATTTAAAACTGGAAAAAATCATCAGAAACCTATTTTCTGTCTTGTTGTTTTAACCAATTCCTGTCAAAATGTATTTCCATTTCCAAATCCAACTCTCGTTTGGATGTATGTTTTTCCTTGGTACAGGAAAACTGGAATCTTGGATGAAAATACGCTGCTAAATGAAGTAGTGTACAAATAAGCATTAAACATGAAATATTCAATACATCATTGTATCAATAAAACTTAAAATTAACAAATCAAAATTATTTTCACGTTAAGCGACTAACGTTAGTTACCTATCGTCAATAGGCTGCTACTAACGTAGTGCAGTGGTTTAGATCTGTTAAACCATTCAAGGTTTTTTTATTTTTTTGATAATTGATAGCAGGTATCCCATCGAAATAATTTTTTCTCCCCGAAGAACATACAAAACTTTGCTAAAGGCTTCATATCCTAAAACATGGAAATATCTAAGCTTAACTTTTTTATACATGCATCACTGGTTTATTATATTAGAACAGAAAAATATTTAAATTACACTATTCACATACCTTGAAATACTCTACTTAAAAGTCTAAACCAGTCTCTGGAAAGGAGGCACTCCATCTCTGTTGCACACATTTACCATTTTATCCTCATTCATACCAATACAATTCAAAGAGTCGTAAAATGAATTGGACTTTCCAAATTAACCAACGGCAAATATTCAATATACAAATACAAAACTATACAGCTCAAATTAAACTTATAAACAGAACATTAGAAATATACCTGTTAGCTGTGTATGAAAAATGCATTTACCTAAATGCTCATGAATCTTGTCTCCAACAAGTGAAGAACTGTTTTATTAGTTAAAAAAACTTTGACATTTTGCAAACACATTGCGACGTTAGTGCCCGTCGCGCAAGACTTTTCTTTGGTTTAAACACGACGCAGTGGTAAACTGTTTGATACCTCAGATCACATCCTCTTTCCTTTCCTGTTCCCCCTTCCACGAATTCCCCTCCGCTCTTGCGTCATAATTTTTTAACCAATTAAGATATTTTATTTAAGTCATTGCGTGGCTGGCGCTCCTTCTATTCTACGCCCTGCCATCGCCTGAATTCTACCCTGGAGAGCCAAAAAACTGGTAAAGGCGTGCGTATGCAAATAACAGAGGTATGGAGCCAATAAGAGTAACGCGATGCGGTCGCCAGCGCCTATATAAGACAACAAGCGTCTTGCCAAAGTTGCTTAATCGGTTGCTGCTGCTACAATGGCATTTTATGAAGATTTAAGTGAGTTTGAATGTGGTGTTATAGTAGGTGCACGAGATATGGGACATAGCATCTCCGAGGTAGCGATAAAATTTTGATTTTCGAGTACGACCATTTCACGAGTGTGGCGTGAATATAAAAAATCAGGTAAAACATCAAATATTGGACATCGCTGCGACCAGAAAAAGATCATGAACGAACGGGACAAACGACGACTGACGAGAATCATTTAACNAATATTGGACATCGCTGCGACCAGAAAAAGATCATGAACGAACGGGACAAACGACGACTGACGAGAATCATTTAACGCGACAGACGTAAAAGCCCTTTCTCAAATTGGCGCAGATTACAATTTTGGGGCATCAACAAGTGCCAGCGTGCGAACTATTCAACGGACTATCGTTGATATAGACTTATGGAGCTGAAGGCCCAATCGTGTACCGTTGTTGACTGAACGACACAAAGCTTTACGCCTCGCCTGTGCACGCCAACACAGCCATTGGACTGTTGATGACTGGAACAACACGTTGCCTGGTCTGACGAGTCTCGTTTCCAATTGTATTGGGCGGATGGACGTGTACGGATATGGAGACATCCTCATGAATCCATGGACCCTACATGTCAACAGGGGACTGTTCGATCTGGTGGAGGCACTATCATGGTATGCGGTGTGTGCAGTTAGCGTGAAATGGGACCCCTGATACGTCTAGATACGACTCTGACAGGTGACATATACATAAGCATCCTGTCCAATCACCTGCACCTATTCATGTCCATTCTGCATTTCGACGGACGTGGACAATTCCAGCAGGACAATGCGACACCCCACACGTCGAGAGTTACTACCGAGTGACTTCAGGAACACTCTTCTTACTTAAGACCTTTACATTGGCCACCTAAATCACCAGATATGAACGTTATTGAGAATACCTGGGATACCTTGCAACGTGCTGTTCAGAAGATTACTACATCGCCTCGCACTTCTATGGATTTCTTGACTGCTCTGCAAGATTCATGGTGTGAATTGCCTCCTGCATACCTTCAGACATTTGTCGAGTCCATGCTACGTCGTCCTTGCGGCATTTCTGCATGTTTTTGGTAAAATGGGGGGNCGATATTAGGCAGGTGTACCAGTTGTTTTGGCTCTTCAGTGTACAATGACTTAACTGCCGCACTTGTTGCCCTGTTGAATGCGAAGCTATGATGAGACTTCCTTTAATTAAGTGTGGTCACCTGAGCTGATGAGCATAAGTTAATTAAACTGTAAGTCGTGGACAAACGTTTTGTGTGTAAGTTGGGCTGTTTTGCATTTTTTGTTTTTTGAATGACACAGTTGAGTTTGTCTTGGGTAAGCAGTAATGCTAGAGTTTTTTCAAATTTCTGGTTTCAGTTGCCCGTCTAAATTTTGTTTGGCTTTAACTAAAAGCTCGTGTTGCTGAGTTTCCCTGTTTTAACGTGTCATGCATTGTATTGTTCACTGCCCAAGAGTTAATTGTGTTTATAAGTGTATTTAGTGTCCATAACTATTGCGTTTCGCTTTCATGTCTACGTTTTTAAGTGTGTTTTATCAGTATATTTAAATTCGGTCGCAGCTTCGACGGGTCGTTTGACTGCCTCCACCGAAATTTCAATAATTTTTAAATAGTCATTTAAAAGTGATTTTAATGTGTTCTTTTTGTGAAATGTACGCTTTACTCGACTCAAACGGCTGCTTTCATTTCCAATTGCTCAAGTAATTCATTTTAGTCAAATAATTGTTTTAATCGTTTTGGCATTTTTAATGTTTTAGGTACGTTTATGCAAGTTATATTTTCCATTTTGTATGTAATTTTACTAAATTTATGTGGATATAAATACCATTATATGTGGACATAAGGAATTCATAGTTTTTTTATATATATTTTAATGTCAAGTATATCAAGGGTCGCATATTTGGTTTGATGTATAATTTATTCGCAAAATATTCAATTTGTAAACATGATTTGTGTCACGGCACGAATAATATCTGCGCAAACTCCGCTATATTTTTTCTCATATCTGCATTGTTATATCTGTTGCATGAAATGTCTAAGGTCAGGTTTATCTGCACCCTCAAGAAAGAAGAACTTTTGAATATACTACAAGACCTCGAATTTGAAGCCAATGAAACACCGTAGCTGAGCTGCGTCGATCTGCGGTGGACTTATGACGTCAACAATGTGCGATGGCGCAACCCTCTCAGCGCGTGGACCCAGTGTGTGTCACCGATGTCCCACCTAAAGTTGATAAACTATTCCTTGAGGCGTTGCAAAACCTAACTCCTTTGACATCCCTTGAACCCGTAAGTCTTTTACATTTCTTTACTGCAGTGAGCAAAATAACTAGCCTATGTTTGAGTTCCGAAGATAGTCATTTGAAAGTCATACCAATTGAGTGTAACGGATTTGTATTGCAATTACTCCGTGAAGAAATCATATCATTGGAAGGTTGTACTGTTGTGGGCTTCAAACGCATCGTGAAAGTTGCTTGTCCCCCGCGCGTCAAGCGTATTTGCGAACGTGACTCTATTTACAGAAACCAAAGACCGGGTGAGTCAATGAATGAATCTGTAGATTCTATTTGCGCATTTCATGATGCTTTGTGCTTACAAATGAGTGGACGCGAACTGGTCAGTGTTATCATAGATAATTTGGCTCCTCATGTACGCTCCTAATGCACATTGGTTTCAGTTCCACGTAATGGTCGTGAGCTACGGCAGTTAGCTGTAGAAGTCCAAGGCCGTCTTGTAGCCTCTAGCGAGTATCGTACGTGTTCTCCACCTGTCGCACGAGTCGACGGCGACTGTATCTCCGCACCGTCTTGCCAAATTTCTCATATGGAGAGTGTCGAGCAACGTGGCTGTTCCGTGCGGTGCAGCAACTGTGCGGTTCAGAGACACGTAGCAAATGATTGTCAGCATAGCAGGCGTACGGTGTCTGAATGGAAGTGTTTTCGTTGTGGTGAGCTCGGTTACCTGGGTAGGACTTGTCCCAAGGCGCGAAACGAGGATTGACTAAAAATCGGCATGGGTTTTCGAGTCGGGAAAAGGTAAAGTCCCGCGTACAATCTGGAAGTGTATGGTGTTGATCACCTGTGTAGAAAGGAATTGTTCAGCCTTGATTGATACTGGGGCTACCCATTTTATCTTGAGTAACAATTTTTTTTATCATCTCTTGGATTCTAGGATTGTATCCAAAGGGCGTGTCATATGTTTGTCTGAGAAGTGTTTACGCGTGGCTAACGGTGACATCATTAAGAGTAACATTGTAGTGAACCAACATTTCAAAATCGGTAGTTTTTACTGGACGTTTACCTTTTTGATTTTTCAGACCTTTCTCATGATATCATTTTAGGTCTCGAATTTCTAAGGAAAACTAGAGCGTCGGCTAGCAGGGTTAAATTTTTGAGTTATCTGCTCTACGAAGGTCATCTGATGATTGACCCTTGTCGTGTGGCTCCGCTATTTTATTTTCCTCGCCCTAAAACCTTGAAGTGAGTACAAACATTTGTAGGATTACTTGGCTATTACTCCCGTAATATAGAAAATTTCTCAAAATTGGTGGCACCCTCGAACTCGTTGAAAAATAAGGGAGTTGAGTTCCAGTGCGGTCAGGAGCAGGAGTCGTCCTTTTCCTCGCTGAAGCAGAAGTTATCTTCTCCTCCGGTACTCCTTCTACCGGATTTTACGCGACGTTTCTTTGTACAGGTCTATGCCTCGTCAATGGATTTAGGCACTGTCCCGAACCAGTGGACCGAATTAAGCTTGGTGCCTGTGGCTTTTACCAGTGGCAGTCTCACTGGGACGGAGAGTAAATAGGGGATTTACGAAAAAACTACCCTGGCTTTTATCTATGGGTTAGAAAAATTTCCGTCATACATATAACATGAATAATGTGATCTATACATGGACAACTAAGCGTTAAGCTGGGTTTTAAATCACTTTCGACAGAGGTTCTGAAGGAGGAGAGGGGCAAGCCAGGTCGCTGGGTATTACGATTTTCTCGTTTCCGTTTCAAAGTTCATCACGTCCGAGGCTCCAAAAATAATTTTACAGACGCCTTATCTAGAATGTATGATCCGGGGGGTTTTGAGACGGAAAATGTGGCAGTTTCGGAGACTTATCTTAATTTTAATCTCTTACAGTGTTTTCCTGAGTTTTTTGTGAAGTTACGCCAAGCCAAGGCGGATGACAATTTTTGTGGCCATGTTACGATGTACCTGAGTGGCGGNAAGTTACGCCAAGCCAAGGCGGATGACAATTTTTGTGGCCATGTTACGATGTACCTGAGTGGCGGTGCAACACGTCTCTATGCTGTGGAAAACGGGATCACTTATTTAACCGGGAAAAATGGACGTGCCCGCAATAAAGTTGTTCTGGAATCATTGAGGCCCATGTTATTATCGTATTTTCGCGATTGTGCGTTTGGTGATCATCTGGGCGTTAATAGGGCCTTTAACAAGATTGCTATTCAGTTTGCCTAACCTAGTTTAAGGGGCGACGTTTCTGATTTGTGTACATTCATGTGATCTCTGTCAAAAATATAAGTAGGCTCAGCATGCTAACGTCGGGCAGGTGGTAAAACAGACTCCCCAGGTGCCTTGGAGGAGTGTTCATCTTGGTATGGACCTTTAGTTAGATCTTAGAAGGATGAAGAGTGTATTTTATTCTTTTTGAATACGTTTAATAAGTTTGTCATTCTGTTGCCAGTGTGATCCTATATAATCCGAAGGAACCTTGATGAGGCCCCAACGTCGTGTGCTGAATATGAAAGCGTCGTCAATTGTTAAAGTGCTTACTGATCAGGTTTAGAAAGTGTTTGGTTATCCTGCAAATTTTTTTAATGATAGTTCTTTGTACTTCACCCCAAATATTTTTACGAATATCTGTTTTCGCTGGGCTATAAAAAATTTTACGTCCAGTCCCTGCTACCCCAAAGGCAATCCGGTAGAAAGATTTAATAAACATTTTAAGGCTTGATNAAGTTACGCCAAGCCAAGGCGGATGACAATTTTTGTGGCCATGTTACGATGTACCTGAGTGGCGGTGCAACACGTTTCTATGTTGTGGAAAACGGGATCACTTATTTAACCGGGAAAAATGGACGTGCCCGCAAGAAAGTTGTTCCGGAATCATTGAGGCCCATGTTATTATCGTATTTTCGCGATTCTGCGTTTGGTGGTCATCTGGGCGTTAATAGGACCTTTAACAAGATTACCGTTCAGTTTTCCTAGCCTAGTTTAAGGGGTGACGTTTCTGATTTGTGTACATTCATGCGATCTCTGTCAAAATTGTAAGTAGGCTCAGCATGCTAACGTCGGTCAGGTGGTAATACAGACTCCCCAGGTGCATTGGAGGACTGTTCATCTTGGTATATTTGGACCTTTAGTTAGATCTTAGAAGGATGAAGAGTGTATTTTAATCTTTTTGAATACGTTTAATAAGTTTGTCATTCTGTTACCAGTGTGGTCCTATATAATCCGAAGGAACCTTGATGAGGCCCCAACGTCGTGTGCTGAATATGAAAGCGTCGCCAATTGTTAAAGTGCTTACTGATCAGGTTTAAAAAGTGTTTGGTGATTCTGCTGAGTTTTTTAATGATAGTTCTTTGTACTTCACCCCAAATATTTTTACGAATATGTGTTTTCGCTGGGCTATCAAAAATTTTACGTCCAGTCCCTGCTACCCCAAAGGCAATCCGGTAGAAAGATTTAATAAACATTTTAAGGCTTGATTAATAATTTTTTATAATCATGACCCAACTAAANTTAATAATTTTTTATAATCATGACGAAACTAAATAGGATCAGTATCTGGATTTTATAAATTTACGGTTTAATAGCGCTTTGCTCGATTTCACAGGAGTCCCTCCTTCACTCCATTTTCTTATTCTCCCCCTTAGTCATCCCTTACTCAATATCTAGAATAAATGACCCCCCTTTTCCCTCCCCCTTTGATGAAGCTGGCAGTGATAGCCTGCTGGAGGAGGTCTACCGTAGGCTCGGGGCAGCAAAGCTGTAGGCATCATCTAAAATGGACCAGGGCAGGATGCCGGTAAATTTCAAATCAGGAAATCTGGCCCTGTGGAAAATTTACATGATGGCAGATATGGGGAGGGATATAACTGGGAAATTGATTCCTCAATTTCTTGGGCAGATTAAAATTTGTAAGTTTTTAGGTCCTAATACATTCAGCCTTGTTTCGCCCAGCTCTAATCGCTCATTTAGAAAGTCGTACGTGTCTCAGTTAAAGCCTTATCAGCAGCATTATATGTATGTGCCTGCAGTTTGGCTGTTCATGTTTCAATATTGTAAACGCACGTTTGATTCCTTATTCCTTATCCTGTGTCATTTTGGTTATTGTGTTTCCCCATTTCTAGTCCTTAGCTATTTTCACTTTGTTTCCTTCTTCCCAACGAGCCGCGCCGATCCCATCTTGCGTCGTCGTCGTAATGGAGAAGAGCTGTTCTAGTCTGCTGAAGAAAGAGGCATAGCTTCAGATGGTTACTTGTTCGGCAAACCCCCTGATGCCATCGTGAGGCCGTGCCTGGTGCTCGAGAAGATACAGGCTCTTGTACAGGTTTTGCGGTGGGGATTGCGACGTCAGCGCCCGTTCCTCAAGACTTTTCTTCGGTTTTAACTCGACGCGGTGGTAAATTCTTTGCTACCCTCTTTCCAACCCTGTTTTCCCTCCCTTGATTTTCTCTCCACTCGTGCGTCTTAATTAATATACCATTAAGATTTTTTCTCTAAGTCGTTGCACGGCTGCCGCTCCATCTATTATACGCCCTGACGTCGCCTGAGCCACCAAGCATTAGGGAAAATTAAACGGCGAGTCGCGGAAAAAATGTTGTGTGTTAATTGGGCTGTTTGAACTGTTTTATTGTTTTGTGTGGCACAGTTGTGTTTCTCTTGAGAAAGCAGTAATGCCAGAGTTTTTTCAAAATTAAAGTTTCGGTTGCCTGTCCAAATTTTGTTTCGGTTTAACTGAAATCTCGTGTTGCTGTGTTTCCTTGTTTTGACGTGTCCTATATTGTCTTGTTTGCCGCCCAAGAGTTTTTTTTTTAAGTGAACTTGGCGTCGACGACTCTCGCGTTGGTCTTACATATACATTTTTTGAAGTGTGTTTAATCGGTATATTTCAGTTCGGTCGGAGCTTTCACGGGTCATTTGACTGACTCCGCTGGAATTTCAATCCATTTAAATAGTTTTTTAAAATGTGTTCTTTTATGAAACGGAAGCTTTACTAGACTTAAATGGCTGTCCTCGTTTCTAATTGCTCAAGTAACTCATTCAAGTCAAATAATGTGTTTTAATCGTTTTAGCATTTATTAATATTTTAATTAAGTTTAGGCAAGTTTTATTATTCCAGTTTGTAAGCAATTTTACAAAATTTATGTGAATATAATTACCATTATATGTAGATCTATAAGGATTTCATGGTAAGGTTTTTGCATATTTTAATGTCAAGTATGCCAAAAGTGCCATTTTTGGTTTGATGTATAATTTACTCGCAAAATATACAAATTGGTAATTTATTTTGTGAACATTATTTGTGTAACGTCACAACATGTCTGCTTCTTTTCTTATCGTTGGTGTCCAATTCTGCTTTGTATGCAGGTTTGATAATACCAAATTTAAACTGTGAGCTGCACACCGATGATAAGGAAACAATGTAAAATGCTTTGGATCTCTCTCTCCGAGTACTTCACTCATCTCTTTTACATCTACGTGAAAATGAGAATTATATGAACAATCGCTTTAAGCTTCTATGTCGGTCACCTCCATATCGCTTCTTAATATCCTACAAACATTCAGGAACTTGTAACATATCAGTTACATATTCCACCGTTTTATTTTGTATGTCACATTTTAGTAACGTTTCTTTAATAGCTTCTGCAAGTGCATCAGATATATGGCGTCCATTGATGCGGTTGCAGACCCCACAATATCCTTTCAAGTGTTTCGGGGTCACGCTAGTACACAGCCATCGTTATGAAAAACATTAAATAGATGCGCAATATTAAAAATCTACAGTCTTTGAATGTATATTTTTAATTTCATAAACTTAGTAAAATATCAAAACATACCTTTTGAAAATGCTCGAACAGTCAGCGGTTACACAAACTATTAATACTTCTTTGAGTGAGGACTGCAAGTTCTCAAAAATTCCACAATATTAACCTTGAATTTTCGTTACCAATATTTTCCTTGTCATCGTAGCAACTCCAGCAGTCACTTTCAAAATATTCACAAGTGCAGGATGCTCCACTACAGTAAATGGAGAATCAGATTCCAGTACAAAGAGAACTATCGCCTTGTGGTTAACTGGTTTAGCAAAAAAGGCTTGTATTTTTTCTACCAAAATCAAGGGTGGTTTGTATTTTACAAATTTTATAACTCTGTCATCTCGGGCTTTCCTCTCGCGGGCTAGTAAGTTGAACTGTTGCAAGTTTCGTGGTTGGGAGAATGGGCTTGTATTGTGGCTAATTTTTGTCGCTCATAAATAGCATCACGTATGACTTCGTGCACAGTTTTAAGTAAGTAAGGGCGGTTCAAAATGGCTTTCTTCAGAAATTACATAAATAAATAAAAATATTATATATATATATAAATGCGAAAGTGTGTTTGGATGATTGTTTGTCCCTCTTTCACGTCGCAACGGAGCAACGGATCGACGTAATTTCTTGCACAGAAATAGTTGGAGGGCTTAAAGGTGATACTGGCCACTTTTTAACGCAAGAAAATATTTAAAAAATTAACAAACAATAATAATAGTGAATCAAGTCGGAAAAACGTTTGCCACCAGCGCGCTCTCTTGCAATGTGCTGTCTAAACCGTTAAAGATGGGACGATATCATGTACTAAAGAATTGTCTAGAATAAAAAGACCTAAAAAAAACTCCGCGGTAGCATATATATATACATATAACAAAGAAATACTAATAAGTATTTTTACCATAGATAAAACTTTTCCCTCCTTCATTACCAAATTTACTGGGCACATTTCTCTATTCGCCTGGAACGATTTCGGGAAACCATGGAAAGCCAAAATGACAATGGCCAGACTGGGATTTGAACCCCGGTCCTCCCGAACGCAAATGTATTGGCTTGCCTCTGCGCTACTTCGCTCAGACCGTACCATGAAACATCGGCGGCTGAGCTTCTGTACTGCAGTAAAAGTTGACATAGGCTACTTTTTATCCCAAAAAAATATCTCATTCCCTCAAAAATTTTTTTTTGTAAAATTAGCGCTCAGGGTACAATGCTCCGTTAATGTTCGATATATCGATACTTATATATATGTCGATACTTAACGATATATCTACAAGTATCTATATGGAAAATAAGTTATCAATTGATAGGTAACTAAAAAATATATAGGTCCTTGCTATTTATAGTCTAACTATTATATAAATGCGAAAGTATGTTTGTTTGTTGCTTTGTATTTCTTCCACGTTACAACTGAGCAACGGATCGACATAAATTTTTGCATAGAGAGAGTTTGAGGGCCAGAAGGTGACAAAGGCTACTTTTTACCCCGAGAAAAGGTCTCATTCACTTGAGGAAATTCTTATTGGAAAATAAAAAAGTACACAAATCCAATAACAATGCAACGTCGCAACCCAGCAACAGATCAACGTAATTTCTTGCACATAAATAGTTGAACGGCTGAAAGTTTATATTGACTACTATTTATTCCGAGAAAATATCTCAAAAAATTATTTTTCACGTGTCGGTTTATCGTACGCGGACGTGGATGGAATTGCTGGGAAGAATACCTTATTAAAAAAAATACCTTAACAATAATTCCATAGTCAATGTGAGCGGAGCCGCTGGCACAGCTTGTAATTAAATAAGAGAGAGTCACAATTGTTATTTTATGTAAAAATATTTTTTATTAATTAAATTACTGGTTTGCAATGAAAGCACGACGAGGGCGGTTATTATCGCCCTACAGTGTTTCTTTTTCACCAAACGACTCTGTGAAACCAGTAACGATGTGTCGCATGACGGTGTTCCGATAAACATTAGGCATTCATTATGCGTTGAGTTACGAAAATTTCGCGAATACAATGAATGAATTCACAGTCTCAAACCATCAGATATCAACGTATCATTGGTAGTTTACTGTCAGGGTGGATGACGTCGATTAGGCATGCATTTTGTCGTAAGATATCTCGAAGGGGTGTCAAAAATATCTCGTGGACTAATTTCAAAAGTGACACATGCGTACACGTTTTTGATTTATAGGTTCATCCGAAATGAATCTGCGAATTTTTTGAAGTCTGTAATTATGCGGAGACCTCCTGTGATTCCATCCTAAAATTTAGACGAGCTTACGAAATGTTCTCAGGACGCAGGCCANGGTAGTTTACTGTCAGGGTGGATGACGTCGATTAGGCATGCATTTTGTCGTAAGATATCTCGAAGGGGTGTCAAATATCTCGTGGACTAATTTCAAAAGTGACACATGCATACACGTTTTTGATTTATAGGTTGACCCGAAATGAATCTGCGAATTTTTTGAAGTCTCTAATTATGCGGAGACCTCCTGTGATTCCATCCTAAAATTTAGACGAGCTTACGAAATGTTCTCAGGACGCAGGCCAGTGCATACTTCGTAGATGATAGCTGTTTTTATCCATTCCTCGGGAACCCCCCCCCCCCCAATCCTGGGGGTTCTCTTGACACGTGAAGTTCCGTCAGGTGCACTTTTACCAGAAACATGTATGGCCTCCGAGGACGTAGGCCAACATTGGTAAGTCTGCGAGATGAGCGTTAGGGGAGAAGCAGTGTGATGCCAGTAGTTATTCTGATTTGCAATTTCAGAGGGAATGCAATCGCTGTATAATTTGGTTGTGCAGTTCGGTGTACTTAACGATCGAGGGCAGCTGCAGTCTTATGTGATTGATTTTTTGTGTGTACCCTAGCTAAACGTGTCACTCTAAATCTACGCCCGTAAAAAAGACATATTGGCAGAATGTGTACGCGAGTTGAGCAGTAGCGACACTCCAAGTACCAGCATTGAACTGCTTTTCTGCCAACAGATCTCAAACGTGTGTAAGGTCTGATGTTATTACACTGATTATGTAAGTCAGCGCTTTGATATATTCATACACTTCCCCGTAAGCTAGCTTTAATTGAACTGAAATAGGTAAACTAATGTTAGTGAAGTTCATTATNTATATTCATACACTTCCCCGTAAGCTAGCTTTAATTGAACTGAAATAGGTAAACTAATGTTAGTGAAGTTCATTAAATGCATCAGTCATGCGTGCAAAATTATTCTTTTTCCGGCCCTTTTTTAAAACGGTGCCAGGTTAGAAATGGAATATTTTGTCATGTTCCAGAACCACTCAACTAATTTCANTATATTCATACACTTCCCCGTAAGCTAGCTTTAATTGAACTGAAATAGGTAAACTAATGTTAGTGAAGTTCATTATATGCATCAGTCATGCGTGCAAAAATATTCTTTTGCCGGCCCTTTTTTAAAACGGTGCCAGGTTAGAAATGGAATATTTTGTCATGTTCCAGAACCACTCAACTAATTTCAACCAAATTTCGCACACCAGTAACGCTGCAGAATACAATGTAATCTTACATATTTTTAGAAGAGTAAGACGCTGATTTTCATAACGGTGGCCATTAAAATAATTTTGACAACTCTTTAGTGTCCATGTAACAATATAACCAAAATCTACCCAAATATGTACGTTGGCAGTATATAACATAAAAATCGTATACAATGCCCTCTTTTTTAAGAAATTTCGTTAGAAATCACAAAATGAGAAAGTAACGTTTTTGTGCAATATTTCGGGAACCAATAAACCAATTTCCATCAAATTCTTCACACAAGCAGCGCCACGGCATTCCTTGTAAACTAAGATTTTGTATGTGGCTCAGACTCACATTATCAAAATGACGACCCTGTAAACCACGTAAAAAAAAAAACAGAGTGATTACATCCGAAGTTGAGATTCTGAATCCCACCTCCGTAATGCAGTTGAGTGCACGCCAGCTTACTGTACAAGGTTTTCTGGAATAGAGTCTCAGGTAAGGCAAGTGTGTATTTGTAATAGCATCACTACTGTTGCACACGTTTCTGTTTTCTGATTCCATCTCTTAATGACACATCTGTCAATGAGACGTCAAGAGCTACCTACTACCTGCCCATTGGAGAACTTCTTTGAAAATTATTTACACCCATGTTGAGGAAAGAAGCACATTATTTACATCAGTGACTTCTTTCTTTAATATTGCCTGTGATGTATTGCTCTAAATCATTTCACATTCACGTTTGAAAATAAATTATTTTACATATAGTTTTCTTTATTTTAACATGTTTTGTATTGTGATTATTATAAATTTTATATATTTTATCAAATGAATTATTAAAATTTTTGAAGTAGTACTTTCAGTATTTTATATCCCATTTTGATTTTATTAACACCATAACTATGTATTTATAGAAGTGAAGTTTGTTGGGGCCATAGACTGCTCTGCTGAACTTAGTACTCGTATCGTGACGTTCATCCCTCGCTCTCAAATGCCGGAGCAGTATACGATGCGCCACTTCTCTCTGCGTTGTATAGTTTTATGGCCAGGGAGCAGGCTGACCTGGATACTCCAGCAGGACGAGCGCTCGAAGGCAAGCATCGTGTGTTCCCGGTGCTCGCGGGGAAGGGAAGTAAAGGGCCAATGGGAGGAAGATTAATTGCATGTTATAACAGCGCTGATAATACCGCGTACAATGTCCAGTCGTGACGGCTAGTTGGTGGAATTCTGGCACTCTTCCTCCTTCTCTTTCTTGCCTCTCTCTGGGGATTCTGGCAAGTTTATTCCTTTCATTCTCACGAAAACCTCTGAATACTAGTAATTTTAGATTTTCATATCTCATGTTCAAATCTCAAACTCAGAAAATTCGAATTATCATTATCGAAAATGAATATTTAGAGAATAAAAATTAATAAAAGTTTATAATTCTATACATGCAGGTTGTCAGGTAATTCACGGTTACGGACTACACCACACGAATCTGTGATCAAAAATAAGTAGAAAATATTCTCCGGTAAAAAAATTTAAGTCCCTTGGTTAACGAGAAAGAAGACATTAAAGTAGATAAATTAACTTTATATCACGGTAAGTACAGCATACAGCACCAGCATTCAAAACGTCGAAACGTCATAGCAGGTTTTCTAAGTTTGCTCTGTCCATAGAAATGCATTTTCCCGCACGTTTGATGCATGCGGCATGCACAGAGCTTGGCCGCCAGATGCACCCATGACCATTGCCATGTCCCAGTACTCACTGCATGTGAACTTCATGGTGTCTTTGGCACTGCTGAGCTCGGCTCGTTCCTTTGTGGAACGCCTTACGACCGACACATTAGCTGCAGCATTGCCACAACCTCGCCTTTATCTAATTGGAATACCAAATGTTTTCGACAATGGTTTATGAATCTTTCGTGTCGGTTTTCTCGTAAAAGAAGTGTCTCAAGTCTTTTTATCAGAAAGTATTTTCTATTATGTTTTGATCACCAATTCTTGTTGTACAGTCCGTATCTGCGACTAACCCGATATTCTGTATATCTCCTTCTTTATATGAAATTATTATTGTCATCAAAATTAAGAATGGCAACAATATAATACAATAATCACTAAAAAACCCGAAAATAATTTTTAATTAACATTAAGAGTAACGTGATTGTTGGAACTTAAGTGGAAAACATATATTTACCCACATGAGAAGAATAAGTCACCTCGATATAAACTTGAGTTTTCAGGAAGAATACTGATATCAGCCGATGAAATGCCTTCGGATTTAAATACTTACTATGAGTTATTTTTAACTGTGTGAAGTCGTTATTCATTATTAATGTAAGTTCTTCAGACGCCACGGAAGATTACAAGCATTGTTGTACGAAAGTGGCTAGACATGCCGAACTATTCCACTAGTAAGGTACACATATGTCAATAGAAACCAAATTCAAATTCTGATATACAGATAAACAAACATAAAGATTCTAAGAAACATGCGCAGGACAACCATCATGCTGAAATCACATATCACGATGTATGTCGAGTGGTTTGTCTTTCAGAAGTGTCGGTCAGGTGTCTCTGAGGAAATGGGCATACATACAGCAAATCATTGTCCCTTTAATGAAGTCTTCAACGATTCCACACCACATTTTCCCTTTGCACTGTCGCTGGTACTCCACAGGCCAGACCCAACACAGATTATCTGTCGCCCAGTAGAGAATATTCCGTATATTTAGGCGCCCATGGTTTGCGAAAATCGCTTCATCGGTAAATAGTATGTTTTTTAGGAAATTGCTGTTATCCCTTACATAAATCAGAACAAAATACAAAACTGTACACACTACTAGAAATCAGCTTCATGTAATGACTGATGAAGAGCCACGTGATATGGATAGAATTCTCGTTGATGAAGTTATCCGTGCCACACTTGTTATACTTATTCCTACTCACCTGGAAAGTTCTCGCGTACTCATGCGGGGGTTCGCATCGACACGTGCCAGCACTTCGTGTTGATGCGTCTCGCCCGTAGCAGTCCTTCATCGCATTAGTGTCGTGGAACTCCAATCACCTCGTGGCAAGAGTAGCGTGCTAATTCTTCCTATCGTTTGCCGTGAGACAGGCGTTCGATTAGGATACCTTTCACCATGCATTTGGACTGCTTGCTTGGCATTTTTGCCACTTTCACCGTAAATAAGTAGAGCGTCCAATTTTTCCTCATTCGTCAACTTCATGGCGTACGTACAGCCAACCACTGCAATACCACTTACAGTAACACATCACGGGGACTGGTGNTGGAATAGAGTCTCAGGTAAGGCAAGTGTGTATTTGTAATAGCATCACTACTGTTGCACACGTTTCTGTTTTCTGACACATCTGTCAACGAGACGTCAAGAGCTACCTACTACCTGCGCATTGGAGAACATCTTTGAAAATTATTTACACCCATGTTGAGGAAAGAAGCACATTATTTACATCAGTGACTTCTTTCTTTAATATTGCCTGTGATGTATTGCTCTAAATCATTTCACATTCACGTTTGAAAATAAATTATTTTACATATAGTTTTCTTTATTTTAACATGTTTTGTATTGTGATTATTATAAATTTTATATATTTTATCAAATGAATTATTAAAATTTTTGAAGTAGTACTTTCAGTATTTTATATCCCATTTTGATTTTATTAACACCATAACAATGTATTTATAGAAGTGAAGTTTGTTGGGGCCATAGACTGCTCTGCTGAACTTAGTACTCGTATCGTGACGTTCATCCCTCGCCCTCAAATGCCGAAGCAGTATACGATGCACCACTTCTCTCTGCGCTGTATAGTTTTATGGCCAGGGAGCAGGCTGACCTGGATACTCCAGCAGGACGAGCGCTCGAAGGCAGGCATCGTGTGTTCCCGGTGCTCGCAGGGAAGGGAAGTAAAGGGCCAATGGGAGGAAGATTAATTGCATGTTATAACAGCGCTGATAATACCGCGTACAATGTCCAGTCGTGACGGCTAGTTGGTGGAATTCTGGCCCTCTTCCTCCTTCTCTTTCTTGTCTCTCTCTGTGGATTCTGGCAAGTTTATTCCTTTCATTCTCACGAAAACCTCTGAATACTAGTAATTTTAGATTTTCATATCTCATGTTCAAATCTCAAACTCAGAAAATTCGAATTATCATTATCGAAAATAAATATTTAGAGAATAAAAATTAATAAAAGTTTATAATTCT
The DNA here is from genome assembly GCA_002778355.1 of Clitarchus hookeri. NCBI lineage: Eukaryota > Metazoa > Arthropoda > Insecta > Phasmatodea > Phasmatidae > Clitarchus > Clitarchus hookeri. The sequence goes on from NQII01007549.1 coordinate 58,039, forward strand.
ATACATGCAGGTTGTCAGGTAATTGACGGTTACGGACTACACCACACGAATCTGTGATCAAAAATAAGTAGAAAATATTCTCCGATAAAAAAATTTAAGTCCCTTGGTTAACGAGAAAGAAGACATTAAAGTAGATAAATTAACTTTATTTCACGGTAAGTACAGCATACAGCACCAGCATTCAAAACGTCGAAACGTCATAGCAGGTTTTCTAAGTTTGCTCTGTCCATAGAAATGCATTTTCCAGCACGTTTGATGCATGCGGCACGCACGGAGCTTGGCCGCCAGATGGACCCATGACCATTGCCATGTCCCAGTACTCACTGCATGTGAACTTCATGGTGTCTTTGGCACTGCTGAGCTCGGCTCGTTCCTTTGTGGAACGCCTTACGACCGACACATTAGCTGCAGCATTGCCACAACCTCGCCTTTATCTAATTGGAATACCAAATGTTTTCGACAATGGTTTATGAATCTTTCGTGTCGGTTTTCTCGTAAAAGAAGTGTCTCAAGTCTTTTTATCAGAAAGTATTTTCTATTATGTTTTGATCACCAATTCTTGTTGTACAGTCCGTATCTGCGACTAACCCTTCTTTATATGAAATTATTATTGTCATCAAAATTAAGAATGGCAATAATATAATACAATAATCACTAAAAAAACCCGAAAATAATTTTTAATTAACATTAAGAGTAACGTGATTGTTGGAACTTAAGTGGAAAACATATATTTACCCACATGAGAAGAATAAGTCACCTAAATATAAACTTGAGTTTTCAGGAAGAATACTGATATCAGCCGATGAAATGCCTTCGGATTTAAATACTTACTATGAGTTATTTTTAACTGTGTGAAGTCGTTATTCATTATTAATGTAAGTGCTTCAGACGCCACGGAAGATTACAAGGATTGTTGTACGAAAGTGGCTAGACATGCCGAACTATTCCAATAGTAAGGTACACATATGTCAATAGAAACCAAATTCAAATTCTGATATACAGATAAACAAACATAAACATTCTATGAAACATGCGCAGGACAACCATCATGCTGAAATCACATATCACGATGTATGTCGAGTGGTTTGTCTTTCAGAAGTGTCGGTCAGGTGTATCTGAGGAAATGGGCATACATACAGCAAATCATTGTCCCTTTAATGAAGTCTTCAACGATTCCACACCACATTTTTCCTTTGCACTGTCGCTGGTACTCCACAGGCCAGACCCAACACAGATTATCTGTCGCCCAGTAGAGAATATTCCGTATATTTAGGCGCCCATGGTTTGCGAAAATCGCTTCATCGGTAAATAGTATGTTTTTTAGGAAATTGCTGTTATCCCTTACAGAAATCAGAACAAAATACAAAACTGTACACACTACTAGAAATCAGCTTCATGTAATGACTGATGAAGAGCCACGTGATATGGATAGAATTCTCGTTGATGCAGTTATCCGTGACACACTTGTTATACTTATTCCTACTCACCTGAAAAGTTCTCGCGTACTCATGCGGGGGTTCGCATCGACACGTGCCAGCAATTCGTGTTGATGCGTCTCGCCCGTAGCAGTCCTTCATCGCATTCGTGTCGTGGAACTCCAATCACCTCGTGGAAAGAGTAGCGTGCTAATTCTTCCTATCGTTTGCCGTGAGACAGGCGTTCGATTAGGATACCTTTCACCATGCATTTGGACTGCTTGCTTGGCATTTTTGCCACTTTCACCGTAAATAAGTATAGCGTCCAGTTTTTCCACATTCGTCAACTTCATGGCGTACGTACAGCCAACCACTGCAATACCACTTACAGTAACACATCACGGGGACTGGTGCTGCGCTGCTGTTAGGAAGCGGTCCCGCCAGGATAAGTTATGGCGCGTGCTGCTTGCTAACAGCTGTGAGTACAGGTCCGCTGCCCCATGCTACCGGTCCACCAAACTTAATTATATTTGCACCTTACTTCTTGGCGTTTCTATGTTACTTTCCTTAGCATATGATATATCACTGAACTCCTATTTGCATGTACTTTCAGATGCCGTTGAATTAAATGTATGTTTGCAGGGGAAAAATCGTATGTGATTTAATTATTTCTGTTCATAGAGGTGTTATGAATAGTCACTTTGCGGCAAATTACTTTCCCCTGTACGTAATTTTATTTAGTGGAAACCGCATTTCGTGATCCGCCACAATTCCGGAAATTTTTAGGGTGTTTGCATTAGGCGGACCACTCTGTAGACACATTTATGCATACAACAGGCACGTTAAAAATTATATTTATTANTACAGGTACGTTAAAAATTCTATTTATTAAATTTTTTTTTATTATAAACTTACTCCAAGTATTCTATTTCGTACGAAGGTACAACAGGTGTATAGAATTAAGTAAACTAAAAATATATTCATATAATTGAATTAGAATGAAACACATTTATTAATGTGAAAAAGTCTTGTCTGTATTTTGTACAGATTTACTCGGGGTTTGAATATTTTAAGACATAAATTCGCCAGCGCAACAAATTTCTTTCATTGACTTGCGAGCGCAAGCTCTCGTTATTTCCTCTATGGTGCGAGCTCTCGTTANAACAGGCACGTTAAAAATTATATTTATTAAATTTTTTTTTATTATAAACTTACTCCAAGTATTCTATTTCATACGAAGGTACAACAGGTGTATAGAATTATGTAAACTAAAAATATATTCATATAATTGAATTAGAATGAAACACATTTATTAATGTGAAAAAGTCTTGTCTGTATTTTGTACAGATTTACTCGGGGTTTGAATATTTTAAGACATAAATGGCCAGCGCAACAAATTTCTTTCATTGACTTGCGAGCGCAAGCTCTCGTTATTTCCTCTATGGTGCGAGCTCTCGTTATTACCTCTATGGCGCGAGCCAAGGAACCGCTACCGGCCGGTCGAGAGTGTGTTTGAAGTGAGGAGAGACGAACGGCAACAGGATATAGCTCCATGCTACACCTCCTTTTTTGTTAGGTTTAGCAGTTTCTTTCCCATTTTAGAGATGATAATGTTACCTAGCATGTATCTGCCCTCGCTTCAAGTAGATAGTTCTGCACGCAAGTTATGTACTATTATGACCTCTGATATTCCACCTCATATGTTTCTAACTTCGTAACATTATATATAATTATACAAAATTATTTGAAAAGTTTAGTTAGAATGAGTAAGTTTAAGCGGTATAATGGATTCTCAAAGTTTGGTCTGCGATAAAAATGTTCACATAAGTAACCATTTTTAAAATGTTGATGTAAAATTCGGGCATTTTTTTCAGGAGTATCACTTATTTTCAAATATTAAATTTTTGTTTTTGAAGGTAGTGAGAGTATTTATTTCACGCAGTATATGTGCGGTCGTTAGGGGTAACACTATACCAGACAAAGAAACTGTGTACGACCTGCCTTAGTAACCTTCAAATGAGATATTGAAGGTTCCTTCATATTACATAGTTATTAATAAATTAAAATTTTTAACATGAAATATATAATCCCAAAATGGTAGAGGGGGGTTGTACANATATAATGGATTCTCAAAGTTTGGTCTGCGATAAAAATGTTCACATAAGTAACCATTTTTAAAATGTTGGTGTAAAATTCGGGCATTTTTTTCAGGAGTGTCACTTATTTTCAAATATTAAATTTTTGTTTTTGAAGGGAGTGAGAGTATTTATTTCACGCAGTATATGTGCGGTCGTTAGGGGTAACACTATACCAGACAAAGAAACTGTGTACGACCTGCCTTAGTAACCTTCAAATGAGATATTGAAGCTGCCTTAATATTACATAGTTATTAATAAATTAAAATTTTTAACATGAAATATATAATCCCAAAATGGTAGAGGGGGGTTGTACAGCTTTTAATCCAAACGAATATGTCTTTTTACAAAGTTACGATTAATGACTATTAATTCTGCAATCCACTTTTGTGATACAAGCCAGGACTAAAGGTTATCTCATCGAAATCAATGTATAAAGAAACGTTGTCTAGTTTTGGTGTTCAAATGATTGCGAAGAACTACACGAACAACGTGATTTGCGTTTGTTATTCGCGGTGTCTGTTGATGTCACAGAGACTATCTCCACGTTTCCGACGGCATTTTACTTCTCCCGCGTCGTCGTTCTCTTATCGCACCCGGAGGAATCCAGCGACGTCGGGGGGAATCGTGATGGATTATAGCCCGCTAATTGAATATCTGTCGGGACGAGCCGCGCGCCTGTCTGCCGCGAGGACGGGAAGAGTGGCGTCGCGGATCCTGACGCGGAATCAACACGTTCCCCCTACTCGCCGCGCCGAGCCGCGTCACTGCGAAGACAATCTCGTAATGAGGCGCTGCTTTCGCCCGCCGGCGCTCGTCCCGGCCCGAGTCACGCCTGCAAATTGAATCCGCATGTTTCGCAGACGGTTGGGCTAATTGCAGCGGGCTTCTTCTCACCCCGCGCTTGAAGCAAGCTTAATGAAGTCGGTGCGACGGAGGGATGGCTGAAGGTGTGCGGAGGGACGGGAAGGGTTAGACGACGCGCCCGCTTGGCGCTCGTTATAGCTTGACTCGCGCGAGGTTTTGACAAGTCAAGCGCCGAGACGCGAAGGGCGTACCGTCAAGCAGAAGACGATTGTCTGGAACTGGTGACGTGAACGGTAACCTCGAAGTGCGGAACAGTCGGTGACAACGTCACCAAAATGCTGACTTTGCCAGGGAAATGCAAGTGCCTCTGATTCTGATGTTAAGTTTTTTTTTGTATCCCCCTTACACGAAGGATTTCTGAGAAATCCTAACAAGGTATCTCAATGTTTACGATGTCTTGCCCACATTGTTGGATTATTAGATTTCCTGCTGAATTAAGGTCATAATAAAAATGTTATAAAAATATGACTGCAGCGTTTCAGTTCTCTGCCTCATTTTGCAACGCAACATACAAGAAAAAACCTAATTACGTGTGTATAAAAAACAGTTGTATAATACATTTAAAACAAACTTAAATTTTAATTTTTTCGCAAGGGAAAAAGGCAAAGAGAAAATTACTGTAATTTGAAGTGTGAACCAGTTCATGAAATATACAGTTCCTGTAACGATAACTCGTAAAAAATTACCCAGAATAAGAATTTGTGACAGGCAAACAAATTAATTTTGCAGCCTTAATTTGATTCTGTACACTACTGCGAACAAATATCTGGCGATATTTTTCTTTCCAGCTAACAGGTCGCAGCACACGTGTATATAGGTGAATTTTACTTATTTTAATGGTAGACTAAAATAAACAGAACATGCATTAATTTTGGAATAGTAATTACAGAAATCGCCAAAAGTGCAGTGACGATGCAAAGCTCCCAAAGTCTACTTTAAAAATTACTCAAAATAGGGAATATTGGTCAGCAGGATGTAATAAAACAATAACACGGAAATCACCGGGAAAAAATATGCAGTAGCACTTATTTTTGCTACTTTATTTTCAGCATTCTTGCCCTTGATCTTTATACACATGATTATGTTTTCAGTAAAACTTTTCTACATATGGTTTTTGAGTATAAATTAATATTTATGATTTATATATTACCTAATAATAATTTTTGTTAATGAAACCCTTCCCTTTATTAAGTGGAATTTAAGACGTTCTGTATGCTAAGTGGAATATAACTAGAACTCACCTTAAAGAGTTTCCTGGAATTATGTTCTTAAGCGTAACAAGAAACAGAATCAGTACCTCTGAGTGTGTCGTGGAATTGTGTGAATAGCCGATGAAGTATAAAAGTTTATGAATCATTATGTTTTTTCAGCGCAATCATTTTGATAAATTAGTAATAGGCGATACAATACTGGTGAGAATAATTTTTTTAAAATAACGATGTATGTTTTTATTTTTAGTAGACAATAGCTACTGGAAATGTAATTTTTTAAATGTTGTGTATATTACAAGCTTAAAAAAACTTTCTTTAGAACAACTATTAATCAATATACCATAAATTTTATATGTTTATTTTAAGTAAGAATTCAAATACGATAAAATGTAACTTTTGTAAGGAAGTAATGTAAATAATTTTTCAAGCTGCATAAAGAAATAATGAAATAATTTCGTTTCAATAGTACCTATTAATGCAATTGATTAAGTCTTCAAAACTTCAATCAACGGGAGATAAATTCACTACAATTATAAAAACCCCTAATCATTTTAAAAATATTATCACTGATTTAGGGTTAAAAAATTTAGAACTTATATGTTTCATTTCGTTAGCAAGCTCTTCACATAAAAACGTAGCTTATAGCATTCAGAGATAACGTTGTACATGTATGGACGCAAAAAAACAGCAGTTATAATCGACCATATTAAATTTTATATTCGTTTGTCTACATTTAAGTTGTACCTATATTAAATAACTACAGGTATTTAAAATTATAACAAGTCAATCTTAATAACATGCAGTTTACATAACTATATTTAGAGAGAGTAAAAAATCACGTTTCATGTAGATCTGACGAATTGTTTCTACCACGTTAAAATCAATATGTATATATATTTTAAAGATTTTGTACTACAAAACGCATTATTGTGAATAAAATATTTTGCATCCTTTTATTACAAATTTATTTACTATCTAGAAGGAATTTATATTTTGGTTTTAATATATTTAATTAAGTATACAAAAGCAAGGTTAGTGCACAGCAGTAGTGGGATTATGGGAACTTTGGCACATTGGCACCTGGGACCGGAGCGTCGGAACGGTTCGTGCTCTGTCATTCTGGTCGGCCGGCAGCCATAATGGATCAAGGTGATCTTAAACGTATACCTTAACCATGGTGACCTTTGGCATTGACCCCGGTGACATTTAACTTTGAAACACAACATATCCAAAAAATAAAAAAATGTTTAAATAAAATATGTAAAAAATTTTTTTTTTAAATTAAATTTTTTTTATTTAACTAACATAAATTTCCGGAGGTCACCCACACCCCCCTCCGCACATACACATTCCACCATCTTATNTTTTTTTATTTAACTAACATAAATTTCCGGAGGTCACCCACACCCCCCTCCGCACATACACATTCCACCATCTTATAAGGTGCAGTCCGCCATCGAGGTAGGCGTCACAGTCACCGTCCACCATCGTGGCAGCTGCAGCCATTCGCCATTTTGGTCAGTGCAGTTTTAAATATGGGTACGTGCAGCCACTGAACCGATTTCGTTCAAACAAACTTTATTGTCATGTAAGCATTATGCACGAGCTTTACATTACCAAGAACATGCATTTTTATAATTGTACCAAATAGCTTTCTATAAATTCATATTTCATCTCCAGGCTCCAACTTCATCTTCTTACTGGAAAACAGAACAGGAGATAAACAAAAACTAATTACAGCAGTCTGATTATATGCTTCGTTNACTTCATCTTCTTACTGGAAAACAGAACAGGAGATAAACAAAAACTAATTACAGCAGTCTGATTATATGCTTCGTCAGGTGGAATGCATCGCATCGTTCACAGTGTGTATCGCATACCGTTAGGTGTAGCGAAGTAATTTCTGACTCTGTTTTTTGGTTTTTCGAGCCACGATTTCTTTGTTGAAAGCAACATAATGAATCGGTACACGAACANTTTCTGACTCTGTTTTTTGGTTTTTCGAGCCACGATTTCTTTGTTGAAAGCAACATAATGAATCGGTACACGAACATAATTTTTTTCAAATCCTTAATTTTTTTATAAGTGTGGGCCTACACGTTANCAACATAATGAATCGGTACACGAACATAATTTTTTTCAAATCCTTAATTTTTTTATAAGTGTGGGCCTACACGTTATATATATATAAACGTTATTTAAGTAACGGCTAAAGTCTCATTAAATATATTTTTCTTTAAACTACAACAAATATTATAATCTAAATATTTTCTTTTCTTTAAACATAACAAAAGTGATGTACTTAATATTATTTTTACAAACAGGTTTTTTTTTTAAACTTACATGAGCAGGAAATAACTCGAGATAAAATGAAAATCTGTATATTGTTTGAAACACATTTNTTTTTTTTTTAAACTTACATGAGCAGGAAATAACTCGAGATAAAATGAAAATCTGTATATTGTTTGAAACACATTTATTTATGCATACACCTTACAATACCATTAGTATTATTCAGCATAATACTATGGATACTGTTTTTAGATGTGTTTCTTCTCCGAGTCTTGGAGGGTATTAAATACGTAATATTTTTCCACAGTGTACGATGGGTTTNTTTTTAGATGTGTTTCTTCTCCGAGTCTTGGAGGGTATTAAATACGTAATATTTTTCCACAGTGTACGATGGGTTTAACACGGTTTTTTTTAAAAGTATCATGGGTTATCATAACTCCACAATCTTAGATCTTAAGCATTGCATGCAGCACAGCAAAATCTTAAATTTTTGCACTCTTGAAGTCTTGTGACGTACGTCTCGACGAGCTGTCGAAACGGCGGTCGTCGGCAATCTTTGTGAAGGTCTACAAAAATGGTTTCTATGGGGTACGTTTTGCGAATCGCAGAAGTTTGGCATCTTCCAAACACATACACAGGATAAGAGTGAGTTATAACAGAGTCCAAGCAGTTAGCCAGTGAGAAACATTGGCGGAGAAAATAAATATATTGGATTGCGNGACGAGCTGTCGAAACGGCGGTCGTCGGCAATCTTTGTGAAGGTCTATAAAAATGGTTTCTATGGGGTACGTTTTGCGAATCGCAGAAGTTTGGCATCTTCCAAACACATACACAGGATAAGAGTGAGTTATAACAGAGTCCAAGCAGTTAGCCAGTGAGAAACATTGGCGGAGAAAATAAATATATTGGATTGCGCGGGCAATTAGCCAATGAGAATCAGCGGTGTGACAATTGGTTAATGAAATATATTGGGAGGGGGGAGTGCAGTGTGTCAGTCTTCTGCTGGCTGCGGTGCTAGGGACTGCCCCAGCAATGTAAACCAAATGACAAGAGAAAAAAACGAAATGGCGGACGGAGGCTGAAATGCCTACCAAGGTGACGGACAGCACCGAAAAAGATGGCGTTCGTCTCCACTTATCAATTAGGTGGACTGACCAGACCAAAATGGCGGACGGCTCCACCTACAATGGTTATGGATGGTGGCTGTGATAACAACCAAGATGGTGGACGGCACCTACCGGTGGAATGTGTATTGGTGGAGGGGGTGTAGGGCCCGTCTGGTAATTAAAGTTTATTTTAAACACCTTTTTTAAAATTTGTACATTTTTTTCATATTTCAAATATTAAAAAATTATAAAATTCTTTTGAATTTTTCGGATTTTTAGGATTTTTTGGGATTTAATGTCAAAGGTAACCGGGGTCAATGTCAAATGTCACCATGATCAAGATCATATGGCAACGTGATCTCAAACTATTATGGCCGCCGGCCGACCGGAATGACAGAGCACGAACTGCTATGACGCTCCGGTCCCAGGTTCCGATGTGCCGAAGTCCCCCGTAATGCCTCTACTTACAGAGGAGCTCGTTTATGTGAATTAGAGTATGGCCGAAAGTACTCAATACGAAAATCATTTAATAGTTATTTAATTTTAAAGCCCTTTTCTAACCTTAAAAGAGAAAATGTAATGATTTGGTATTGTGATACGTACCATTTGTCAGAGACGTCAAGAAGTGTTACATTACTACGTAAAGTAAGGCATACATGTTAAATGCATTTTTTGAAAATAATACTTGCTTTTATTTTTGTACTCTAAAGCTACGAACAAAATGGACATTCTTTATAAGATTGATGCAAATTTTCATTACGTCTAAGGAAAAACATTATACTTACGAGTAAATATAAATTACTGCACAAAATGCAACAAGTTTACATTAGAATAATATTCTCTGATTATGGAGAAAATATTGTTCACAATACGACAAATTTCCCAAGTAAGGGGATATTTCCAAAAATGTGGATTAAGAACAGCTGAAATATGAAAAGGGANACAATACGACAAATTTCCCAAGTAAGGGGATATTTCCAAAAATGTGGATTAAGAACAGCTGAAATATGAAAAGGGAAACTTTACGAAATCATACATCCACATAAGTCAATGTCCTCGTGTGCAGATTTTAAAAGTTTTCACGACATTGACGTCATAGCCATTATCATTTGAAATCGCAGTCCAGTTTGCTAAGTACGACGTAATAGTGTTGCCAAAATTAGCCGATTTTATGGCTTAATATTTCAGAAGAAGTCTGTAATTTACATAAATATATGTATGTCATGGCAATTATAATAATAACATATTCGTGCAAAGAGAATTTCAATGTACATCGTTGTTGGAATAAGTTTTAAACTAATAGAAGTATAATTAACGCAATTAAAACTTTTATTTTAATGCTTTATACACAAAAACAACGAAATACGGTAAATAATATATATTCGAAAAACTTTTTTAATTGGAAAAAATTTTGTGACCTTTGTGTATTAATGAGTGGGTATAGAAATTGGTCTATAGGTCTTTATATGCTCTGAATAAAAACAGTTACGAAAATTTGTGTAGGTTTTATTAGCATGTGGCAGTCGATAATGCCACATGTATTAAAGGTTGATTATAAAATATTTGAACATTGCGTCTCGTTTCTTCCGAATCCACTTTTTCAGTCGATACTCAGGAGTTGCTGAGAAATCTTCTGTGCAGTGTCATACGGTATTTTTCCATTACTTTTAGTGAAAATTTTTGTATTCTTTTTTGTAACTTTTAAGATAAAGTACTGGAACTGTTGTGTTTTATACGAAGAAAGATTAGTTTTCTATAAAATGTTTGCGAATATGACAGTAAAAGCGTCATGCGCAATCCGCAATAAGTTTATTGTCCGCTTTCAAATAGTTTCCTTGATACTTTTTTCATGGAATTCTCACTGCTCGATCTTAATACACAAAGCTTGTTTGTCTACAAGGTTTGGTGTGAATTTTTATCGAATGAAAACTTTTTAAACACGGATGACCATTGTAAGAGTTATTGGTCAGCCATTATTGTTGAATGGTATGCAGAGGTAATCGACAATTGGAAAACGCACAATGAGACGTTAAATTATTCTTAAACGTACACGGCTACAAAGAACCGTAACAAATTGTTAATAACTTACGTATTATAAATAATGTGTCGAATGTTTACAGATGAGGCTGCAATTTAAGACTTAATCTAGGTAACTATATTTTAACAGAATCAAAGAAACAAATAAAAATTTCTTTGATCTGAAACATTGTTTGGAAGGTTTTATCACGACATAAGGAATAGTTGATAAAACTATAATCAGTTAAATATAAAATTCTTATTTCATTTTTGTACTAAATGACAATTTTAGGAATTTAATGGGTTAAATTTCCTTCGTAATTATTAACAGAGAAGTAGGAAAAAAGGAATGGAGAATGTACCATTATATAATTTAAAATGTACCACTATATAATGAAGAATTTACCACTAGGTAATTAAAGGAACACAAAAAAAATATTTTGATGTTTGCTTAGTTGAATTTAAGATCGTTTCACATTATTATGATAACCCGCTATTGTTAGGAGAGCAACTCTGAAATAATGCTTCAGTCGTTATCAGGCATAATGGGCAAATGAAGGAAGATGTATAAACTCTGGAAATATATATATATACCATTTATGTCGTCGGTAAAACGCATGGGTTTAGCAAACGCTGAAAAGGGAATGTTCATATTCATTACTGCCAAAGGTGACGTTATTTCTGAAACTCGTTTTTGTTGTAATGTAAGCGTTCTTCCATGGTTAAAGCAAACTGCTATTTTACATGATTGCGAATAACGGCGTGGGAACTGCGACGTACCACGCGCCCTTAATACGAGAGGCGGACGTCGACTGCGAAGGTGCGTGCAGGCCAATTGACACGTTGCAGCAGAGAAACACGTCTTCCAAACGAGCTAAGAGGCTGTCAGACGTGTGTTTGAAACAGTCGTGAAGATAACTGTGTTCCGTATTAAGGCCCCGCAGTAGAAGGCTGGTCAATGCACCCGTCGTGAAAATGGCTTAAGTTTGTCCGACATTACCGGAATCGAACATCTTATGATCGGAAAAAATGTGGTCCTCTCCGGTAAGCCACATTTTAACTGGCCTCTAAAAAGATGGACGATGGCATTTCAGGTGAAAAACCTCTGAGAGCAAAAACCCTGCGAATATTGTTCGATGAACCGAAACTGATAACAGCAGTTTTCTTGGCATCGTCTTGGTCTGCTCACACCGCTGAATGACACTCCAACTCGAACTGTCCAGCTATACATCTTTATATTTTAATGCAATGTTTATAATAATTGCTCAAAATTGCTACCACCGACAGTAATGCAAGCTTGGTAGCGTCGGTGGAGTGATTGGCAAACAGATTCAAATACGCCGGGTATTTCACGCACGCGTGCAGCCGCACAGGATAGTTGAGTGATGAGGTCTTCAATGGAATAACTGGAGTCTCGTAAATGAGGGCTTTCAAATGCCCCCAATAGGAACAAATAGGGACTCGATAAAAAGGTATTTAGTGGCGACGTTATAAATAAACAATGTTTTGCATGTCATGTGTTTTGTTTGTGTTTGTGCCTCAAAGCGTCACTTCCGCCCATATATTCCTATATAATAATTGCTTGTTTAAGTGAGCTCTACCACCCCTCAAAGTTTGTCCCGTGATTTAGAATCGTCCTGTATATTGTACACCCATGCATGATTTCTTCCCTGGGGTAGGTGGAATCTGCCAGCTAGATAATGCGGCGTGTCATACTGCCAGATTTGCCCGAGAGTCGTTGGAAATTCACAAACAAAAATTCCTAATATTTCTCTTGCCCCTAATTCCCTAGACTCAAACTAAATCGAGAAGCTTTGAACCTATCCCTACAATCACGTCTACTGTATGACTCCACCACCATGTGCCATTCAGGGGCTGTCAGATGCAGCAGAGTTTGCATTGTACCGAATACCACAGGCATCCTTCCAGCATATTATGGAAACCCTACCACGTCATATATATCCTGTCTGTGTTGCAAGGTGTTGCAGTTCTCGGTATTAGCTGGTAGTGATGATAATATGACTCGACTATGTATTTCGTTCTATTTATTTTGCACTGTTGAAATAAGCATATTGTTTACTCAAACGAAGTATTTGAATCACGCTATCACAATCTGATGCACATACAACAAGCAGCGAACGCCCAGCTGGATACACAATAACACCATGCTCAATTGTAAAAATTCCGAGCGTTACAATAAACTGAAACTTCTAATCACATTTTTAAGACTTTCTAATCTTTTTATACATATTTTATAGCTTTTAGAGTAACAATTTTCATCTTAATTTTTTACTAAAATTTATTTTTCAGCACCTTCAGAATTTTATGCACAAAGGAAATATGTAATGCGGCAAAATGTAAACCAGCCGAGTGCTGAAGTTCGTGTTTGTAAAAAATTTATTAAATCATTCGTTTATTGTGCAATTTTTAAGTAATCACTACTATAGTAAATATTATTGTCATCTCCATGTTTATCATGACTTTACGTCAGGTAAATATTTATGGGGGGCTGGAGTTAATTCAAGTAATCTACAATATCAGAGAGACTTTGGATAAGAGGTAAGGAATATCCCTACACGACTGTAGCTTTCGGCATGCTCCCTACATGTGTGTCCTCAACGTAAAATGCTCACAGGTCGAAGCCTGGGGTCGGATTGTGGACCGCACACAGTACGGCACTCAGACCAGGTCTGTTCCCAGGTTGCCCTCAGGGTAACCGTCCGAAGGTGGTACCCTACCTCTCTCTGGAGTATACCATCACGATGCTGAGGGACCCTAAAAGACAAACGATCGAGGTACACTCATCCAGCGCGGCAGATCGTTCACACAACGCTGCAGTTTAGCCGTTCCGAGACACAACCTGATAATGCTACATGCAGTCCGCTACCCTTCAACGTTATCCAAGACCCTCATACACAGAGGCAGCCGTGGTCCAGCCGAGGCACTGCCCAACCTCTGCCGTCTCTCATGGACAGTGCCTGAGCTGTGCCGCCGCTCACTGCGTCAACTCTTCTCAGGATGAGGAGCCCTCCAGTTGCCCTCCAGTTCCCTTTCAGCGAGTGCAATTCCATTCTCTGTCGACTCGAGTCTCACCTCAATGGACCGGAAACCCATGATAACTTCGAGTTTGACTTTTCCAAACCCCCGTGGAACTCCCACCAAGGCAAACCATGTTCGATTCTTGGCGGGGTCACTGCCAGATATATTTGAATGTGGGAATCACGCCGGGGGTACTCCGTTTTCCATGCCCTTGCATCCTGGCGCTGCTCCATATCCATCTGGTTACGTTCTCATGGGCTCTAAGGAACTCGTTGTCCAGAGCCCAAACCTCTCTACTTTACTTACTAAAAGAAAAAAATATTCAAATGGTAGTTGTAAACGGTAGGCGAGGCCGGGGTCGTAAAACGTACCACCGAGGAGTTCCTTGCGAGGCGGAAGGGAACTTCTCGTGACTCGGTTGGCACATTAATGCAGCCGAGAGCCCTTCGCTGGCTTACTGTAGGAACCGCTGGGCGGCAGTGTCGTTAGCAGCGCTGCCAACACGACAGTTATAACCTCTCGGCCCAGATATGTGCGGCTTGCCCTTAAACATGAGGCGAACTTATTTCCTGTTGCGGAAACAAAGATCTGGACTTCATCCAAGTTCGTTTTTTTTTTTTTTACATAATCTAGGTTCAGCGGCCAGAAGCGTTACGCGAACCATGATCATGGGATGATCTGATATCATTCTAAACTTCTTCATGAGCGACCAGTTCCTTACTCTTCGTATCATGACATTGAGATATTTTACTAATACTTGCTAATAAATTTTGATTTTGGAAAAAAGTTTTCATGAAAACAAAATAAACTAAATATTTGGATATAGTTTTAGAAAATGTATTAATGAAAATATTTGTGCATTGTGTGGCACGTATTATATTGTCATAAAATTCACAAAACATTATGTACTTGGAGGGACCGATGCTTTTAACATTCTCCAACTGCGTCCTCTACGCAAATTTGATGTCCAAAGCGACAGTTTGTAATAAGTCCGGGATGAATGAATATTTTTACTAGAACTATTTCGAAAATTCTTGGACCGAGATAACTATTTGTAGTCCAAGCCAGTAAAAGTTTGGCACTGGTTCCCTTTTCGAAATAGTGAACTTCGCACTCTGTATATCGTTTCCATCGAAGCACTTGCTCCTCAAACACATATTGCTGATCATTATAAGAGAATTGGAGTAAAATAGTGTACGTTACACCTTTCGCTCCTTGGTCAATCCTAAACTTAATTCTTCCCTTTTCTTAACTCTTCAAATGTTCGAGAGTCAACAATGGCCTACAGATTTCCATTCAATTTTCTTCAATGCTTCGATAACCTTTGTGAGAAAAGTGGCCTATTAAACTATTCTTCATTAAGAAGTTTAGATATTTATTTCTTAAATTGCAATTATCAAATTAATTTGCAAAACATTAGCATTACGAGAGTCGGTTTATTACACATCCTTCTCATCATAAATTGTAATACATAATGCAGTTCAACATTTATAACCAGCACAAAAAACGATAGTCTCACATTGGCTTTACTCATATAAACAAATCACAACAGTGGTTGATTAAACGCGTGACAATAACATAATCGTTTCAATAGAATCGGCGCACTGTAGCCAGTCCAGAAACTTTTTAAGATCTCTCGTGCCATGCCAGGAGATTGTTCCTCAGTAGGGCTAATCTCTGGCACGGCTCCTTTGTCTCAAACAGCGCAGTTCACGTCCACCTTATACAATAGTTGATCAGATACCAAAGCTCCAACATGATGTAGTCGTGCGCCTTCAATACCATCTCACATCGTACTGTGAATCTGAGCACTAAGAAACACCTGTTGTATGGCCAAACTGTTATCCTCCCCCCTGCAGTCGGTCCAGGAGCTTCATCGCTGCTCACTACGCCAATCCTTCTTTGGAGGAAGGATTTTCAACCAATTTTCTTCCACAATTGGCTTATGAGACAGTGCCTAAGTAAGGACGATGACTACCTGTAAGGTGAATCACATCTTGGAAACTTCTTAGAACATTGCCTGTCACATTTGGCAGGTAGCTAATATTGTGGTAGAATGTGTTAAAATATGCAATTCCAATGGATAAAACTGTTTTTTTTTGGTATGGTGGCTACATAAATATTTTATATTGATTTGTTGATTGCACCATTTGCTGATAAAAAGCCTATTTTGCCCTCCATTTTGCAAGAAAGCTCATTATGAAAAAACAAAATTTTGTGTCATATCTCGGTATAAAATAGGCCGATTCCTACCAAAAATTCAAAACCAAAAGAAATACAGAATGTATGTAACCGATATACCTTATGTGGGTCACAAAATTATTTTCAAAAGGCAGCTTTATAAAAATAATTTATTACTTTGTTATATCTACGAAACCATGTAACAAATTTCAGCCAATACAACCGTCAAATGTCGTAACACAAAGTAAATTTTATTAGTCATTCACTTAGCAACCAACGTAAGTCCACCAAAATTTACGTAACAGTATAAGTATGGTAGACTTTGTAAACTGAATGTTTTAAAATGTGAAAATATATATATTTCTTCATTAATATTATTATAAATGCTTTATTTTAATTTACATCTTCCTATGTCATAATGTTATTGTAGGGCTTAACCTACCCAAATTTATTTGCATATGTATGTAGAGTAAAGCAGGGCAATAAGTTAAAATTGTTAATTCTTTTTAAAACAATGTTCGAATATTTTTTTACTGTAATTGAGAGGCCAACCAAGCGAAAATGTTGGGAAAATATCCGTTAAGGTACGCAGAAGCCAAAAGTGGTATTCGACACCGGTCAATTCCACGTAATGTCATAAAGAACAAACGCCCTAAATTTTTTTGAAAATGGGTGTTGTGTTGTTACACGATGATGACCGCATTGTGACAAAACATGTAATTGCTACTGACCTAAACTGTGATGCGTTTTTATTGTTCGGTGAACTAATGTTTCTCCTGGTATTTTTTATAGTGAACACATGTGCCAGAACCTCCCATGTCCATGTAGCCTAACTACCTTCACTCCAGTTAATGTAACACCCTCCTTGATATTGATAAGCATAAACATTACCTAATAACTATTTAGGCTCTCCGCGGTTATATAAGCACTATAAAATAAACTAAAAATATTAATAGCCCTACCTGCACATATTTCAACAGTCACACTGCTTGGCATGCGCTCAGTAAAGTTGGTGATGACGTAGGGAATGTAGTTCGATGTCTTAATGTTGAAAAATAAGTGTGTGGTAAAAGTAGATCGATTTGACATATTCGAGGGCAAGTGTTGAGGGCTGCAGATCTGCCATCATCATAGATCCGCCATATTGGATGACATCACTGTCGCCATCTTGTTTCCATACGCCATATTTTATTTGCCACCTACCATCTTCTCAGCCATCTTGTTTAGACTTGTATTTTGTTGACATTGGCTGATGCTGGGGGAGGGGGCAACAGTTGTTCGACCACAATATATGTTTATGGAGATAGCATCGATAATATGCTGGTGTCGCTCTTGCTCAGCCCCCATGTTGGTTCTAGAGTTGGCCGCTAGAGGCGGGTTTTTATTATTTTGGAGCTCAAAATACTACCTGTGGGAAGGTGGGGGGATCGAACTGCTGAACCTTGGGTCGGCATGCAAATGCCTTAGGCTACTAAGCTATCGGGATACGTGCTGATACAATGGTTTAAAAGAAGTATATGTAATATCTTGTGTATGGGGAAAAAAATATATTTAAAAACAATGTAAGTTTTTGTTTTTATTATTATTTCCGAATAATCATATTTTTTAGTCCTTTCCTAAAATAATTTTTCTTATAAATATTATGAGAAGATAAACTAAAAAAAACATTTTTTAACAGTATTTCTTTTACGTTATTTATTACATTTTTTATTCGGTTTTTATTTACTTATTATTTTTTCATTAGACATTTATTTTGTGTTGGTTATCCATCCTTCGGGTTGGGGCTGCTCATCGATGCTGAAGATGTCAACAAACAATCTTGCAGTGGGGGTACTTAAAAATCAATAAAACACGTTATACTTTCCTTTAAATAATTTTATTCAGTAATGTACCACATGAAAAAACACATAAGCCCTTGAATAAATGTCTTTATATATACATCGACCTATTCCATGGCGAGTTCACTTTTCGACATCCACTTTAGCAGCCCAGGAATTGTAGCTAGCAGGGACACCCCACCGCCCTCCCAACTGACGTACACCCTTCTGTTATGTTGTTTCAGCATCTTCTCGACCAAATTCACATCTGGAAACTTCGTCAGCTGGATATCCTTGTTGTAGAAGTCGCCATGGATGGGTACAGTGCTCAGATATTCGAGATCGTAGGTCCTCGGAGCATAGTTGCATATACGTCGCATACGAAACAGTTCGGAGCTCCAATTCGCTGTGGACCCTTTCTCGAGTATGGCTTTCTGTATGGAGATGCGCACCAGGTTGCCAATTGTGGCTTTAGGCTTGCGTGGATCCTTCCTTTTCGGAACAGGATACAAGGTCCAAACCAGGTAGTCGTCTTCGACATCCTGGGGCATCATGCGAATGTTCGAGTGCCCTGTAGAATTATACTCGCGGACAAGATTCGGCAGTAGCCCAAGCCACTGCTATTCGCCGCGAAATGCTTTCACATATTGCCTTTCATAGTCCTATTCAAGCGCTTTGAGATTACTGTATGTGGAATAATGATTTATGTTACGTATCTTCATCAGGGACTTTAACTTTGCATTGTAGAATTCCTTGGCCTGGTCGGTTTGCAAATTGGTTGGGATGTGTCCTTCGTGCAACACATCTTCATGGCCACGGTGACAACATGTGATCCCTTCGACTTGACTGGCCTGGCCCAGGCGAATTTGCTATAGGCGTCGATGACAGTTAACATGTATTTGTAGCCCTTCTTGACGAGAGCATGTGGTATCATCTCTATGAGGTCGACTTGAAATATTTCGTTCATCCCACAAATAATGACCTTGCGGTGGCAGTAGTTGCACCTGGCGGCCTCATGCAGTTTGCGGATAATTTCCATCCAATTCATTGTATGTAGCTTCCCTCCTTCAGTTCTTCGACGATGGATATAATCTCGCTGGTGTGTGAGTAATTTCCAACCATTTGCGAAGCGACCAGTATTCGTAGTCTATCCATCAGTTTTTTCAGGTTGTCCCAAAAACACGTAGTCAATGTTCTTGTCACCGTCTATCTTCTTCAGACCATCTCCAATGAAGAAGCCTGCGAGAATGTCCATTTTTTTTCTGATCTTCGTCCTTATAAGCACTAGTCTCGCGATTGTTATCTTGGTAAAGTATGTGAGGGAACTCAAGCAACATTATATTCCAATAGGTCGGATTCACTCAATTTCCTGAGCTCCTTGCGAAATAGAAGTTCGCGAAACCCGGGTGTTCCACACTTCTTGTAATCGCCTACTTGGATTACCCCACCTGGTAGAAACTCTAACTCATCAGCACCAAGGTACAATTTATTATTATGCCTGTATACATGGTACATCGTTTAATTATTACGAGATGTGTATGATCGTAGGTACAGTCGAGCCACTGCATTAGATTTCAGGGTTTTCTTTTGTACCATTGTGTTGTGTCCCTATTTGTTTGTATTTCATTATGTTTTTTTTCTTCTTATCCTCAGCAGTATCGTAGACTTCGGTCTTCACGACTATGGGTGCTCCATCGCTCTCTCTTAGTACATCGATACAGCGAGTAATGGGTTTAAAGACTTCTTCACCTATAAGGTAGTGCGAAGGTTTAGCTCTTTTGGCGAGCAAATTCTTCGAGCGAACCGACGGCATCACCCGATGCAGTTCACCCGCAATGTCCGACATCGTACTGAATACAAATTATTACCGTTCCTCTCTTTTACAGGTTAAGTCATGTGTCTCCAACAAACTATTTTCGATCCTTTACAGGTTTTTGCTGCAGATATACAATATGTCCAAGAAATAGTTTTTAATATCCGTTTCTGTGGCAAGGTGGGAAAAAGTGGCAGCGAATGTATGGTCTATAGAATCTTTCAGCACATTTAGCTTCTCTTCATTTTGTGCAGATTCCACATTTACCGTGTCAGTAATTTGCCTTTCAATGCTCAATATGTCTCGTCCATTGCCATCACATTGTTAATGATCTCGGTATTCGCACGATCCATATTCACCCCAAACTCTGACAAGTAAGTGTAAAAGAATTTTCTTTTTTCAGACAACACATTGTCTAATTCCGAGATGAAGCCATTACCAGTTTTGAGGAAGAAAGGTTTAGTAGCAGCATCTGTGGATCATTCGGGTTCGCTAACATTTCGAATTATTCTTCTGTCAGCAACGAAAATTCCATCGTTTCTTGGTATGATACAACACCATATTCGTATTTGTCAAGCTGCACCTTGAAGCCACTCTGCCCGAATTTTGATATGATGTAACTCATTCTCGATGGTCGACGATGAATCGATCGAATTCACATAGGTACCTGCAATTGTATAGAGGCCAGTCTTATACAATCACCACACATCCATACTTGTCTTTCTAGCACCAATAACACAGACTCTTAAAATCCGATAATTCTACGGGCTTGCGACAGTACGGGATTCCTGTCTTCAGGCCAATGGCGGATACTTCTAACTGTTGCGTATAAAGTGTCATCAGGAGCTCTTAGGGCTTTTTAATTTAAAAACCTCAAATATTTATTTAAACGCAAAACTTATGGGCATATAAATGTTCGCTGCTAATATAAGAGTGCTGCGTACAAAATCTCCACTATAAAATGTAATTATTTAAATTGGAGGCCGCTGAACAATGTTAAGTTAGTTAGTTGGACGGCGTTGAATAACTAAGGACTGGAACAGATTAAGTGATCTTCTTAATTTCTTTACTTACTACTGTAAATATATGTGTGACGGCAACACCAATACATGTGGAGAAACTCTTTAGTGTTGTTCGACCGACTTATTGAATACTTTAAGTTCAGGGCACTCGAATTGCACATGACGGAAGATATTAACATACACTTAAAAAAACTTGGCAAAGACTTACATACCGCTGAATCAATAAAATTTAATTTTCAGGGAATAAAACCCAATCGTTAGCGAAGGTAAATGCCGTACTTGGATAATAAAGATAATGAGGAGACTATGATTATTGTTTTTACAGGTAAAAAAAATTAAAAATCAAATGAATTTAATAAATCATTGTTTCAATATGTGTTCGTCTTTCATGTGAGACTTTATTTCAGCATTCAATTTCCATTTATTTGATCTATAATATTAATTTTTCTTCCATAAAGTAATTCATATAATGTTTCCAATTAATGCTGACATTTTGAAACAGGATTTAGGTTTGGTTGTTTAATAATTCACTTATTCTATCAAAAACTAATTTCATGACAGTTATTTCCCGTTGTAAACCAAACATACTAAATATACTGCCTCGCCTTTTGAAATAGTTCAATTTAACATTTACTCTTTACTAATCCTAGACAAGCTGCAAGGGTTACGAGTTTCGACCATACGTAGAAAGGTCTCCGTTCCGCCGGACATCCATTTAGCGTTTTTTTTTTTTTTTTTCTAGTTTCTNCGATCATCATCGACATAACTGTTAAAAATTTTGAAATCGATACCAATGTCTTTAACAGTTCCTCAACAGTGATGCCTGGGAGCAAATACACTGAAGGGGCAAAAAAAAACTGGCACACCTGCCTAATACCGTGTAGTTCCTCCCCCCACCCCCGGACCGCCCTGNGCACACCTGCCTAATACCGTGTAGTTCCTCCCCCCACCCCCGGACCGCCCTGAAGTGCTGCAAGACGACGTGGCATGGACTCGACTAATGTCTGAAGGTATACAGGAGGCAATTCACACCATGAATCCGGCAGGGCAGTCCACAAATCCAATCTCTGCCAATTTGAAAAAAGGTTGCACGTCTGTCAAGTTTAATGATTCTTGTCAGTCGTCAGTCGTCATTTTTTGTCCCGTTCTTTCACGATCTTTTTCCGGCCGCAGCGATGCGAAGATGTGATGTTTTACCGGATTCCCGATATCCACGGTACACTCGTTAAATGGTCTTACGCGAACATCCAAATGTTATCGCTACCTCGGAGATGCTATGTCCCACCTCTCGTGCGCCGACTATAATACCGCTTTCAAACTCACTTAAAATCTTGATAACCTACTATTGTAGCAGCAGTAACTGACCTAGCTGCCGAACACATCTAGTAACTCTGATTGATTCCATACCTCTGTTGTTTGCGTACGCACGCCTATACCAGTTTTTTTGGCTCTTCAGTGTAATTGTAATAAGTTGAAATTCGCATATGACCTTTGTAAACCATGATAAACAGCACCACGTAAAGTGTTAAGGCTAGGGCAGCTGTAACTGTCGCAGAGGAGAAACGAGGTCATGTGACGTCGTCTCGGAATTCCGTGGATGTGTGACCGGAGGGGAATGCAGGTAAGGACGCCGGCCAGATCTGATAGAGGCGAAGCACTCAGCGGGGTCTCGGCGTCTGAGACCCGGCAGTATTCTGTCCTGCGTGAGGAATGGCCGCCGCCTTTCCCTTCGTGNGCGTGAGGAATGGCCACCGCCTTTCTCTTCGTGGCTAGTTTTGCTCTTTTCAGCGGGGTCGGGCTTGATGTAAGGCCGGCCTTGATTTATGCGTGCCCGCTGGCTGCTCACGCGACGCTGCTCCTCGTGCCCTCTGCGCACACTTGCCACGCGTTCCTCTTTCTTCTTCTTTCAGAGGTATTGCTCCTTTATGTCAACTATACTCTATTCGCAGGTTATTCACCCTTTTTGAATCAATAAAAAAATATATATATCCCGTGTGTGAGGAGTTTGGTTGCTTCCTATATGTCAGGTACCACTGTGGTTTTATACTTAGGTCAACATGAAAGTACCTTATTTCTGTTTAAATTGAACGTTTACCTTTATTCTATCTTTATATTATAAAACTTCATTTTAAAGTTCATATGTTTAAAACAGGGAGAAAAAAAGGTATGTTGGTAATGTCAACTATTAAATAGTTCTTAAGAAAAACACTACGTAAATGAGTGCGCAAGAATGCTGCCCGTTGTCATTGTGGTGTAATTTTCTTGATTCAGTAAATCTTTATTTACATAAAGCGGAGAAATATCCTGGAAGTATACCTTACGCAGGCCTTCAAAAAATGTTGGAGATAACTGTGAATGGACTATACCAACTGTCCTGACACACGCTATATCCACATAGTACGTAAGCACATAGAAACGGATGGGCGTGGCGGTTCTTGTGGGCGTGCCATTTCTCTGATTAGATGCGTTATGCTCCTGTGCCCGATTGGCTACTGCGTGTTGTGAAAGGATCCCTATTGTCAAGGGTGCCGGCTGGTGAATCGATTTCCTTGCGCTGATTGGTGGGCGGCGTTTAGTCATGTTGCTGGCTAGTGGTGGCATTTAGCTGGTATGTGCGGCTGATGTTCGCGGCCAAAGAGGTTGTTTCACCTCTGTATTCTGCCGTGTTCTCTTACCTATAAAATGCATCTGTGGTAATGCAAATTTATAATAAACACCACTACTCATTCTATGTATTCCCGACTTCTCTTGCGCGAAGGGGCGCTATAGAAACATAATATATAATTCGGAAGGACACAGTCGTGATTCATTTTCGAAAAATACTGATTGCGGTTCTCCGTGGGTTTTAAATATCACTCCTTGCATTTCCGAAATGGTTGTTTTACTGTGATCACGGAAAGTTTCCTCCGGTTCTTGATTGCCGGATTCACTGTTCCCGTATCAAACGACGAGGCTTTAGACGTGCGTTAATCCATAAATAAATACACGCATGTGCATGAATAACAGTGCGCTATGTCGGAAAATATACGGATGAAACGAAAATCACGGAAAACGGAAAAAAAATGTATGATGTTCTATGTAAATAATTATAATTTGAGAGTGACCGCATATGAGTGATGTGTAGGGGCTTATAAACAGAGTACTGTTGAGAATCCAAACATGTGTAAATGTCAATCATCAGTGAGCGTTAAACATTCCCTAGTAGAGTCAGAATGCTTTGTTGACGTGAAAAGGAACCTTGTAAGCATGTTAAGGGAGTTGGGTGTGACCTAATAATTTACTTGCGTGAAATAGGCTATTCACAGCGCGCAATTGCTGCTCATACGTGGCAAAATGCCATGACAAGAATGTGACAGTGGAAGAAGTGGACTGAAAAGAACAAGACGAATCGAAAACACGGAACTGGACCTCGACCTTGAAACGTGACGACACTACGGGATGACAGATACCTTATCAGCATAGCAGCGACGGACAGTTCAGCTTCTTCTCGAGTGTTTGCAGAACGTTGAAACACTGCAAAAGGTCTTACATTGTGTACTCCCACGATTTGATAACATATGCTTCACAGAGAATTGCGTGTATACGTACCTATGCAATGTATTCCACAGATCCTGAACCAAAGATGCTTCAAGCTTAAATGGGTTCAAGAACACACCCACTGGCGTGAAGAGGAGCAAGATTTGTATTCGGATGTGTTCCACTTCAACTTGTGTTACAATGATGGCCGGAAATGCGCTGTCTTCAACAATGCGTTGTCTAGCTTCATACTAGACGCACGATGGACGTGATAGTTCTGGACCGATTGGCTGCCATAGGCGATCTCAGCTGCTACGAATTTTGGGAACTCTCAACAGCAACCTCGTGATTAGAAAAGTTGTGGAGGTTGAAGTCGTACAGTTCCTTCAGCACAAACCTGGGTCTTTATTCAAAAAGCGACGCCTAAACACATTTTTACAGAAATATCTAAACCATCTTCGAAATAAAGGCAAATACTGCTTCTTCCTTGGCCTGCATGTCCATGCGATAAGCCCCCTATGGAACATGCCTGGGATATTGTTACTCGGCAACAACAAACCTGTCATTCTCATCCAGTAGCCGACTCAGTGTAAGTGAAGAGATTTGGGTGGGTCTTAACATAGAGGTCTTGAGAGCCTATGAGAGTGAAGTGATGTGAGTATAAAGCAGCGCTGTAATGGAAGGGTGGGAGAAAGGAAAATGGAGATCCCAGAAGAAACCAGCCGACCAGCGGCATCGTCCGGCACGATTCCAGTATGCGAAAATCCAGGAGCGAACATCCGGGAATCGAAGCCGGTTTGCCTTGAGTAGTCTATATTCTAACCACTTCACCACCACGGCACCGCCGATTCCGATGAACTATGGACTTGTGTAAATCAGCGTGGCTGGGGATACTCCAGGAAAACGTTTAAAGACTCTTTGATTTGATAACACATCTTGTAGTAGGCCTTATTGTAGCTCGTGTATGCTGAACAACTTATAAATTTTTTGCAAATAATGTTGTTGTATTGTTCTGAAACTGTAATCGTTTGTTTTTAGTATTATTAGCGATGTGTTTATGAATTTAATTCCACTCTGATGATGGTTCCTTCATCATGTTGCATTTTTTCGCAAACGTGAGCGTATATCTTGGATGCCAACTCTTCGAACTCTAGAGCACAGAAAAGAGAGGCGCCGACCTCACATAGAAGAATATAATGCAGATAAAGTTACCGATACCAGGTCATGCAGAATAATAATTTTAGCGATTGTTGTAGTTTTCAGCATGTTTAAGCTATGTGCGTTACTGAACGTCTTAAATAGCGTGAATTTACGTCAATTGATTGAAGAATTCTGATATTCTGTGGGATACGCAACTTTTTTCAACCAATATGCCGAGGTCAACGCATTCACATATTAAGTAACTGAGGGAAAGTTCCCTAGTTTTTTAGCTTTTGCTCTCATACAGCAAATAAATAGGCCTACTATAGAGTGAAAAATTTACGAGAAGGGTAGTCGGGGCAAAACTATTGATTTAATTATAGTTTTAGACATGAAAATTTTAGTTAACGAATAAATCTCCGGCGAGATTTAAGATTTTGTGAAGTAATAGGACACTTAAAAAAGCTTTAATAAAGTAAAGACGTTTCACATGATGGAACAGAATTATTGAAATCCTCAAGGATTGCCTACAAAGTTTTATATTTGGCTAATAGTTTATTAAGCATTTCAGATTTTTTTAAATTATGTGGGTGAAAAAGCAAAATTTATAAATGCTGCCACTACAAAATATACAGGCTGATTCTAAAATCATGGGACAAATTTGAGGGGTGGTAGAGCTCACTAAAGCAAACAATTATTGTATAGGAATATATAGGTGGAAGTGACGTGCTGAGGCGTTGAGGTTGTGGTGGGCCAGTCCAATTGCCACCACAATTGCCAGATTCATCGAGTCTCGATTTTTTCCTATAGGGGTATTTGAAAGCCCTCATTTACGAGACTCCAGTTGATTCCATTGAAGACCTCGTCGCTCAACTATCCTGTGCAGCTGCACGCGTGCGTGAAATACCCGGCGTATTTGAATCTGTTCGCCAATCACTCCACCGACGCTACCAAGCTTGCATTACTGTCAATGGTAGCAATTTTGAGCAATTATTATAAACATTGCTGTAAAAAGGCATTTAGTGGCGACGTTGTAAATAAGCAATGTGTTTCAATTCATGTGCTATTTTGGTAATGTTGAGTATTAAAAATATATTAAAGCTCTAAATTTTGAACCAAATGTGGCAAACTTTGCAGTTTTTTTTTATACACTGTACAACAAGAAATAACATCAACATATTTTGGTTTACAACAGCTTCTCTGTTTAATTTTCCGACTCATGAATATTATTCAGTTTATATACAGCATAATTCTGTCACATGAAGTGGAATTATACACGTTGCGCACAATAATAGTTCACAACCGCAGACCATCCATGTGATGTTCCACATTTTGCTATGGTTAATTTTAATTTTATCTTCCGGCAGGATTAAGTCCAACTCGACCAAATGTTCTTGTATTCTCGTTGTGTTTTCGTGTGTGCTGTCCAAATCACGGGACAACTAGTAAACACTCCTCCTTATATCCTCTTCAAAAGCGAGCTGTCACTTGTATCATTTGTATCATGATGTTCACAAATGCCTATATTTTTCCTGGAAAAAACTGATGCTAAAATTTTTGTCAGCTTTCCGTACAACAGTTGACTTTTATTTTGATTATCAAATACAAACACCACTTCCAAAAGTCAATTCATAGTGGCATCTTAACCGATATTTCCCTTGTTTGTTTTCCTTCATTTGTATTACGTTAATTAATAGCAGTTTAAACGGTCTGGGGATGAATGGTCTCTTTGTTCTTTAATATTGAAAAACTGTATTTTCATTTTACTTTAGTAAATGATTTAAAGCCACGTGTAATTTTTTTTTCACATTTTAAAACACTAAAATAATTTACGAAAACGTATACCACAAAAAAATTATTTTTAATAGAAGCAAATTTTTAGAACTACGCAGAGCTATTCGAGTATAAATTTTGTAAGAAAGTATAAATGTTCTGGGCGGGAAATGTGTTTATCAGTACGGACACTAGAGTGAGGTTTATGCATATTCTGGGGTATTCGAGCAAAATCCACTTCAGGTAAAAGTTTTTATAAAACCAGTTCTTAAAAATCATTGTACACTCTCATGGGCGGTTTTAGATTATTTAACGTGACGTGTATATCTATAACTGGACTAGGCTTGTAAACAAATACCTATGCTTCCAAGCAGCCTCCTGTAACGGCGATGCACGACTTACTCATGATCGAATAATCGGGATTGATAGAATGCGAGAGTGAAANAAGCAGCCTCCTGTAACGGCGATGCACGACTTACTCATGATCGAATAATCGGGATTGATAGAATGCGAGAGTGAAATATATGGGCAGTGCTTATCCGCTGAAGTATTTGCCGCCAACCGTGATTAAGCGAGATAAATTTGGAGCAGTGGCGAAATGCAGTGGTAAAGAAAATGGGAGTTCCAGGAAAAAAAGCATTGACCAACAACAGAGTCTTTGTAATTTGTCACAGGCGAATATATGTATTTATCCTCGGCGGGAATCTAGCTAAGATTGCGATGGTGTAAGACGTGAAGTTGAGTTAGTACTGCACCACCACACCTTTCGGATTATTGTGTAATTGCACTTATTTGGGGTCCTGTTATCAATGGTACCAAATGCTCGTTAATCTAAAATATGCCTGAATTATTACTACGGAACCATTAGCCAAATNAGCAGCCTCCTGTAACGGCGATGCACGACTTACTCATGATCGAATAATCGGGATTGATAGAATGCGAGAGTGAAAGATATGGGCAGTGCTTATCCTCTGAAGTATTTGCCGCCAATCGTGATTAAGCGAGATAAATTTGGAGCAGTGGCGGAATGCAGTGGTAAAGAAAATGGGAGTTCCGGGAAAAAAAGCATTGACCAACAACAGAGTCTTTGTAATTGGTCACAGGCGAATATATGTATTTATCCTCGGCGGGAATCTAGCTAAGTTTGCGATGGTGTAAGACGAGAAGTTAAATTAGTACTGCACCACCACACCTTTCGGATTATTGTGTAATTGCACTTATTTGGCATCCTGTTATCAATGGTACCAAATGCTCGTTAATCTAAAATATGCCTGAATTATTACTACGGAACCATTAGCCAAATNTATCAATGGTACCAAATGCTCGTTAATCTAAAATATGCCTGAATTATTACTACGGAACCATTAGCCAAATAAAGTGGTCCTAGCATCTGTGGTTGATAGGGGGATTCAATTATGTGACCAGTAGGCCGGACCATGAAAGGTTTCGGATAAACGCCTAGTGTGACACAATTAATGAGCAATGGTTAATGAGTGGTTTGTTATCCGCAAAAATAAGAAGATCTGTTGTCTTTTCACCTTTACTCTCTATAACACCGTGACGTTAAATTAACAAAGCGGAACCTATTTCACACAACTTCGTTAAGCAGCTGAGTTTATATAAAATAATGTAGTAGTTAACTTATCCACGAAAAGTGACAGACACACCTACGTACCAACTACTATTTCACGTTAACACATCAGCAATCCTTCTTCATACAAAAATTTCCGTAAGGTTTCGACCTATACGTTCATATAGTAAAGTATGTTTCAGTTTGCTATCAGGGCGATATCTGATTCATAGTATACATATTTTATTAATGATTTACAAAGTAAACTAATATCTAAAACTAACTGAAAAAACTTTTAACCTTCTGCTTTGTTTTAACTTCTGAATTGTTGTTGGTGTCATGATTGACGTAAAACACGTGGATTTTCTTCAGCCCAATTGTGAGTCTTAGTAAAATAGGTAAATTCTATCTAAGGGGAATCCAGCTTCATCGGTAAAAAGAACGATGGACAGAAAAGAAGGATAGACATCCGATGAAACCTATAACGAAAGTTGACTCTTGATGGAAAATAATTGTTATTAAATAGGGCCTACCTGTTTTCGTTTGAAATGGTGCGTATAAAATGGTTGTCGTAGAACTCTCCAAAATGTCATACTTTAGTTTTTAACTCCGACATGTGTACACTCAGGACTGGGATGTTATACTTCCTTCTGCTACAGTGACTACCCAGCTTGATATCAGGACAGGTAGCAAAAGAAAAATGCCTTATTTCCTTCAACATCATCTATTGACTCTGAGCTGTCAAAGTCTGGTCTATAAAGATGTGATTAATTTCCAAAAGTAAATACGAGTTTTAAGTCATACATGCATAAAATTTATTCCGGATATTTTCTTTCAACTTAAAACAGCATCGCTTCCGGTTTTTTTCTCCAGTAGAGAGGTCTTCACTAATAGTGAAACTAAGGCACTACCTTTCCGACTGCCAATTGTTCTTACCTAGCTTCTCGTATGAATGCATTATGAGCACTGAGTCTATGAACAAAACTATGGATCTCCTGCCACCTTCAGTATTTCCGCGTTTGAACATGCAACGTAAATCACAAGTCCAACAAAATAGGTGTCTGGAACGATCATTTCGATGTTAAATATTTGGAAATGTCCTTGGTAGTTTCATACTGTAGCAATATCATTACCAATATGCAATCTGTGATACGTATTTTACAACAGTTTGCACTTCGCAGTCATCACGAAAGCTACAATGATAGGAAGGACAGAACAAAATTTCGATCCGGACGGATTCTCACCCGCGTTCTGAGTTAGTATTCCTTTCATGCTGTGGTTGGAAGCAACCTGCAGAATGTATTACTCCATCTGTATTACTCCATCTGGCCGCAGGCAGAGAAGCATTCACCTGTTACCAGCTTCTTCGGGGGTTCCTGTCCGTAAAGTATGTCCTCATCCGAGTGACGTGTGGCGCTGTCAGACGGGCGGCAACAAAGACATCTCGCGACACGAGAACTCGGAATGCATCTCTCAAGNAGTGACGTGTGGCGCTGTCAGACGGGCGGCAACAAAGACATCTCGCGACACGAGAACTCGGAATGCATCTCTCAAGCTTCTGGGAGTTGGGGAGGGGGGGGGAGTCCAGGAACCTCGGATTCGTTCACCCATCACCCCTCTCTCCATTCGGATGCGGCGGAAGAGGGGTGGTTGCCCGTATTTCCCTGCCCACCCCAGCCGACAGGAACATATGCCAGTC
Organism: Clitarchus hookeri; assembly: GCA_002778355.1. NCBI lineage: Eukaryota > Metazoa > Arthropoda > Insecta > Phasmatodea > Phasmatidae > Clitarchus > Clitarchus hookeri. The sequence continues at coordinate 88,651 of NQII01007549.1, forward strand.
GCCTTTTGGCGTAAGGCGGTGTGGGGAGACGGAGATTAAGATAAATACGGAACCGTCGGGAAAAGGCCTTCGAAAAGGGGCGAATAAAGGCGAAAGAATGGTGGTCGAAAGCGCGCGCGGGGCACAGTTGTACCTACGCGAAACAATGCAGCGCCGGGTACCTAAAACACGCATTTCCGCGAAGAAATGGGAAAATGCCTCTCGGAGCGGGAGCGCAGGAAAGCGAAAACGAGATAAATGGTACGAAAATGGACACGGGGAGGGTTGCGTGAGTCGTCCCAAGGGGATATTGAATAGCGGCTCGCTCAAGGGTAAGGCGATGCAGCGAAAGCAAAACAAAAGAGAAAATAAATTTAATGCTCTATCTCATATAGGAGTGAGGGCTCAAAGTCGATATACGTGTGGGCTGCTGAATGAGCAGCCTGTATTATATGCTTGTTTATTCTCTTTCAACGTTATTGCACTCGTTGTGCACCAATGAAACGCGACGTTTCTGGTTCTATGCAATCTACCCATCACACCTGACACCGAATATATTCCATAACTTCAAATATAGACTAAAGCAAATTTAGACAGTCTTTATACGTCTGCACAAATCAAATAATATTACACCAAATAATTGTAGTTAAAAAAAAACTGCCACTGATTTGAAACAAATATAAAAATTCGTGTCAATATTTTTCTAAAAATCATAAATAGCTGACACCAGCCAGTTATAAATGTAGTGTATAAAGTGCTGCCTTTGAGTAACAATCGTTCAGCCTTTAAGTTACTGTTGAGAACACTAAACGAGATGCTAGTATGTGCATGTAAACTTATTTGTTTTTTCTTAGAAATAATTAATTATTTAATCACCGTGCTGTCAACGAGGCCTCAAGCCAACTGTACTGAGAAACAAATATGTAGCTACACTTTCTTTCTTCGTTTGAAAAAATTGCTGGATGTAATATAATGAGTATTACTGTTTTATTTAATGAAGCGTTAATATGGGGTGAAGTGCCATTTTTTATTGCCATAAATACTTCCTGAACACTGAATATTTCTTTGAGTGAACCCTACGCAGTTACGTCACATTATACAAATTGGCTGAGGCAAATATTTTCCTGAGATTATCCTTATATGCACTAAATTAATTACACAGGTGGTATTGCCCAGTAGGGTAATACAAAAAGAATTGTTTATTTTCATATTGTCTCTCTTCTGAAAACCAGTTTTGTATTACGTAACATGAGCTGTATTAAATTTTTTTTCGTTAGCTGAAGTTCATAATTTCGGGTAAACCTTAAAGAGATGCCTGAGAAAATTGCTTTAAAACGGTTACTAGGAATTTGCCTACGTTTTTCCTTCACAACTGCCTCGACAGGAAAGAGGGGTTAAAATATTGAAATATTTCTTCAACTGGTCGAAAGTGTTTTGGATCGTCGTGAAATGATTTCCTTCAGAAAGCGTTTTAATTAACTGTGTGGGTATTTTACTCTTAAATGGGTAGATGGTTTCCTTACTGACGAGACGGGAATTTTATAATAGGACTGTACTATTTTCAATGGCAGATATTGGGTGCATGATATATTTCCTTGCCTAAACCGCAAAGGATTACCGCAGTTGTTTTCTTCCTAAGATGTATCAATTCTTACTAGCATTTCATTTTGTAATTAAGCTTCTGCAGTACTGTCTAAAAAATATAAACACTATATCGACTACAAAAGATTTATATTATTTTCATGAAATACTGTAGACCGCGTGTAAGCAGGCCTTTCTGTTGCTCTTTCGTTGTGTTTGAAAGGCCGACGTCATGTGCTGGTTAAAAAACAGTTGTTTTCCGTACAGCATCGGCAGAAAAAAAGGCGCAGGAACGACCTCAAGTCATAAAGTATTGATGTGACTCGTATGTACACATTCGGCGGCTTTCAGTGGCTCTTCAGCGCTCTTCGTCAGTTACCTGGCCGAGTCTATTGCGATCCTGCCGGTAAAAATGAAATTGTCTGCGCCACTCTTTGTTCATCTAGTGTGCATAGTTATCCACGTCAAACATAAGTTTCCTTATCGCTTCTGAAGCAGACGCAGAGCAATCTAAATAATTTCTCGCTCTATTATGAATCTTTGTTATGTAAACTTAAGTTGCAGCTTTTTAAAAGCATTTAGTAATGACCTTTGCCTGTTCGCGTGAAATGGATTATATTGGAAATAAACACGATAATTTTCATGGGGGCTATCAAAACCGCAATTATTAATCAGGAGACCAATGGCGGTGTTCGTTCACAACGCCATTCAAGAGCAAGTTCACGTGTTGTGGCGCATTAGGAAGACATAAAAATAGGAACTAGCAAAGAAAACAGGGGATTTATTTAAGACCACACTGTGATTTGCTGACTATGTTGGAATTGCTCACTCGGTTTAACCGCGACAACAGTTCTTTCCTCTAAGCAGAAATCTGCTCTCATCGGTGTGGGTGAACAGGCATCGATCGCTCATTGACGTCACAAGAAAAAGGAAACAATGGCACTGTAGCGACGGGGCCTTTTCTGTCCTGCAACCATTTGGAGAAAAGGCAGATGCTAATTGCCTATCAGATTCAAATCCGTATCCCTCGTTTCGCCAGTGCAGCTGGGATAGTGTAGTTGTCATATGGCAAAAAACCAAATACCTGAAAACGTTTGGTTGACGCCTTTGAGCAAAATCCCTTACAAGGCCAACAAGGGTTGGCTAATGACATTTATCCGAATTAAAAAATTTTGAATATGAGATTGACGTATGCTACGTCAAGTTACACTAAATAGCGTTGGGCCCCACGTCCAGGCGCCAACTTAACTTGACGTAATTTACTGTTACACTGATGGTACTGCTGGGCCCCACAGTTGGTCGCCAATTTTCTTCACGCTATTTTAGGCTATGTACGCCCCACAGTTGGGAGCCAATTAACACATCCAAAAATTACGTAGCGTCTTTTGTTAATGCTTAGTGGCATAGACTATATGATGCCTGAAGGTTAAG
>NQII01007550.1:15400-34349 GCA_002778355.1 Clitarchus hookeri
TTACATGGCACACTGCGTTGTTTATCAAAGAAAGTATTAAAAGTGCGTGCGTCCAATGTGCTGACCTACAAAAGGAACACACACTTCAGACGAGGGCTGTTGAGTGCTTTCACGGATATTAAAAACACATATTTCAGAGTACCCCGAAATAGCTAAAAATGGCTTGTTCAAAGCGTTGTATCTCGAAATATACGCGCCAGATGCATACAAAACTACTCCAGGGCCCTGTACTGAACCTTCCTACAGACTTTCCACCTGCAAAATTATAAGGTGATGGCTGAACGCTCCACGACGAGATCACTGCACGCCAGTCGAGAGCCATGCGCTTAGAGGCGTTGGCGGCACTGGATGCGCGTGGCAGGGTCGCCCTTATCGCTCCCGCGCTTCTCGGCGTCAGACGTGGAAGAAAGCTCTAGGTACATGTCGTACATGTACATGTATGAAGCTACTACCCCATTTCACTGGGCCAATGAGGATTCTGATGCTATAAGGCAGAGCGTTCGTGATTGGTCTGCAAACAACTTAACCGAGTCAAAATCTTGTTCACCCAATCATGAAAGAATAAACTAGCTAGTGTGTTATTGAAGATATGTTGGGTTGGCTCGAAAAAATTTCGCCGTTTTCCATTATCTCTAATAATGACTTATATACCTCAGGATGCCTCGTCCAGACCGGCGTGCTCTAAGGCCTGCTGAAATTCCATAATAACAAACCAATCTCAAAGACCACAATTTTACATTAATAAATATGCTGGTCATTAGGGTGTGCCTGGGCACGCCCCGTGCACACGCCTATGCTTGGTTCAAACAAGATCTCTAGTCGGATCCGAGTTCCAATCTACAAGGGTCGCACCAACGCGACTGGCCCAGTTCCGATTGTAGATCTCCTGACCTCGGTTCGGAACTAGGACTCGGATGAAATACCGCTTGTGATTGGCTCTCATTTTGTGACGTCGTGATCCAACTGTTTGTTTTGACGTTAGGAGGAAAATGAACGAGTTTGTGTGGACATTCTGTTAAGACTATTGTTCTTCAACTGTCAGCCAGGTTGAACGCACTGCAAACTTTCGTCAAACAAATTTAATTTATATTAAGGCAAAAAGAGACTCGTTTTGTGTTTGATTAGTAGCTGACTTTACAACCACACTTTTAGTTATTTCTAATACCAATATTCCGAATGGCTGTTCCAGTTTTCCGCTGTGTCTGCTCGGAGGGATAAGCCTAATTTCATTATCTCTTTGCGAAACATCAATACTTTTTTAATTAAAGGAATTCATAAACTTTTAAGCCTCTACAATGTCACAATTTATATTTTACAGCAATAAATAGGGCCAGTGACTTTTCGCGTAAAAATCGGAGCACACAGCAGACTTCAATACTATATACACACCTCAGCTGTTGTTACACCTCCATTGGCTGCTGGTGCCGTGTCCGTCTTTTACCAAGCCACTCAAGACTAAGTAACTCCGACACTGAACCTTCGTGATTCGTGCGCAAACGGTTAACACGGGCCAGAACATTTTTTAGCCGATCAAAGAAGCTGGATGACCCTACAGTGCTTTGGACTGTATCTTGTCTCGAAATATTTTCGTGAAATATCACTGCCCCTAGCAATAAACAACAACAAAATCCATATTTAATCCATTTAAATATTACGACGTTTCTTCACAGTAAATAAGTATACTTATAGGCTGTTCACAGTAAACTGAGCACTTTTGAAAGCGCATAATTAACGTTTACTTGTATGCACACCGTGTGTTCTTCCACCGTATGTGAAAGTAACATAGTCTTGGTCCAGATCCCTTTATTCATGCACCGGCCATCTAAAACCTTGACATTATTAGAAACGTAAATATTTTACAAATTATCTAATTCTTACAATTACATGCACTGAAAAAACAGAAAGGAAAAGGTAAATTTTAGTAATCACAAACGTTCACCTAACAGTTTTAATTGGACGTTGAGATATGGAACTTCGCTGGGCGCATACCAGTGACATTTTTCAAAGGTTGAATTAAAAAGTGCTCGTTTAGCCGTGAAAAGCCAATAGCAGTGCTTTCAGAAACTCCTCTTATCTTGGATCAGGACTTCCAACCACCATATTCCGTAATTCGAAATGAAGTTCCTCTCGATCTCCAGGCACTCTCCGTACTTGAATGGTGTAACAGTGTTGTATGAATATCTTAGATAGCAGGAATGTGAATACGCAATCCTATTCAATCCGGGCTTCGCACTGGCGTAGTGTTTTTGCTGGTTGTTATGTTGTAATCATCTGTAGCCAGGTAGAAATAATTCTGTATATGGTTATTTTATAAGTGGTCTATGTGGATTTGTTCTAAACTGTAACTGATCTATCGCATATAATGTCCAACTAGAACCCTTTCCCGTGTATTATTTTTCCTCTTGACAAATTTTCTGTGTACTAGCTTCAACACCGTCTTCGATTTCATACATGTTATACAGAGGCACTTTCGAGGTCTTGAAGGCTCTCATTATATTCTTTATCATGTGGTTCTGGTATAGTATATTCACATCCCAACCATGTATTATATTTTACAGCACCTTTTTCCATATCATATGTAAGTTGATCTATAATTTCTGCTTCATATGTTTAAGAGATGTGTAAATATCGCCATGCCTGACGAATTCGATGCAATATATATCTTCATTAGACCATGGAAAGCAGATTCTTTCCGTATGAATCCAGTACCATTTGGTAAGCCTGCAACACCTGAAGGTGTAGGAGCTTTATATGTACACATTTTGACATGACTGCGATGCGCCTAACGACATTTTTTCCCCGATAGAGATGTATTTCATGTCGGACTTTGTCGGGAATGTTTGATACTCCATAACACTTGAACTCACGACCACGCTTATTATAACAGCCAAGAGTTAAGTAAGACCTTCTCGACTTCTTCAAACATTTTTCAGTTTTCTCATATTGACGAACGCTGCAACTTCTAGTAAAGGTCTTGCCGCAGTAGCAACATGGATGTCTTGATGCCCATGGAGAACTGTCCACAATGTTCACACCCAGGCATGATGTTGCCGATGATGACAGTGCACCACATGGAGAATTGTCCACAATGTTCACACCCAGGTCTGATGTTGCCGATGATGACAGTGCACCACATGGAGAATTGTCCACAATGTTCACACCCAGGTCTGATGTTGCCGATGATGACTGTGCACCAGTATCCAATGCAGCAGGTGCCTGACCTTCAAAGGTTTTTGATGCTGACAATACACTCCGTTGCTTAGTTTGCGCAGGAGAAAGTCTATCACATGTTGTAAGGTGTATTTTTAAGTTATCACATCGTTCAAATCAAGACTTGCGCTTTTAACATGATAAGATAGCGTGCTTCATATTTAGAGGACAGGTGACCTCATGTCATCGAGCATTGCCGCTTTTAGATAATGTCTTCTTGCAGAAAAACCACAAATAACTTTCTGGAGTTTTTTTTTTCCATCTTCAGTTGAGATAATGTTCTTTCTTCACAGTCCGAATAACAGCTAAGCTGATGACACTAACTTCATATGCTGTACATATATGCACACGTCTTCATACACTGAAGAGCCAAAAAAACTGCTATAGGCGTGCGTATGTAAATAACAGAGGTATGGAACCAATCAGAGTAACGCGATGCGGTCGGCGGCTAGATCGGTTACTTCTGCTACAATGGCAGGTTATCAAGATTTAAGTGAGTTTAAACGTGGTGTTATAGTCGGCGCATGAGAGATGGGACATAGCATCTCCGAGGTAGCGATAACATTTGGATGTTCGCGTACGACCATTTCACGAGTGTACCGTGAATATCGGGAATCCGGTAAAACACCACATCTTCGACATCGCTGCGGCCGGGAAAATATCGTGAAAGAACGGGACAAACGACGACTGACGAGAATCATCAAACGTGACAGACGTGCAACCTTTTCTCAAATTGGCGCAGATTGTATTTGTGAACTGCCCTGCAGGATTCATGGTGTGAATTGCCTCCTGCATACCTTCAGACATTAGTCGAGTCCATGCCACGTCGTCTTGCGGCACTTCTGCGTGTACTTCTGAGTGTCACTGTAGTGTATTATGTAGTGTGGCTTAGGGTACCTGCTAGTTTGCACGGGAAAGTCAGCCCGGCCATCTCGCAAAAGTGGGAATTTAGACGCTTTTGTGATGAATTGCTAAAATTGGTAAGTTCGCCAGTAGCGATTGCCAAATTTTTAAATTTTAGAGCACAGTCAGTTAATTGGCGAATCCATACAAGAGTTTGTACGGGAGGTAATACGCTGGGTAGACATTTCGGGGTTGTCCTGTGATGGGGCGTATTTAGTGCAAATCATCTTTTTTTCAATTTGTTACCAGAGAATCACAAATATTCTGCATTTGTCAGCAAAACAGCCACACTACCTGAACTTTTGCAGTTAGTTATCCAGGTGGAATTAACTATTGGCGACTGTAGCCGTAAACGGGACGTAAAATATATAAAAAGTTAAAACTGAGTGCAAATTAAGTGCACTAATCATGCCAGCGATAAACGTTTTTTTTTAAAGACGGTAAATTACGCAATGTCAAGAGCGGGAGAGAATGACCGTGAAATAGTGGCAAGCAGTGCCAAGGTCAAGAGTGATTGCCCCCAAAAAAAAAGGAAAACGTTCAGGAGTTGACCCGGTGGCAAAAACCAACACGGAAGCGACAGGTGCAGTGAGCAGTGACGTAGGCGAGCGAGAACAGAGGAGCGGCCAAGTTGGCACGTGTCTTCCGATTATTTGTATATATATATATATATTTTTTTTTTTTTTTTTTTTGCTGTCCAAAGGTCACGTAAAGAGACACTGTGCATTTATGAAAAGGCCCTCTGGGGTTCGGAAAGTGAATGTTGCGCATTAAAACCAATATAGTTTACTTTTTGTGCCTTTAGTGATCGGGAATATTACCGTTTCTGCACTTATTGATTCAGGCGCTTCGATGTTTTTAATGAGTCGGGATTGTTGCAACCGGCTGATGCGTGATAATCCTGTTGGCGCTATCCAAATATCGACCTATTGGAAAACCGCATCTTCGATGGCAGACGGAGATATTGTGAAGTCTAAGGCCGTTGCCGTTGTCAAAATTAAAATTGCTTCCTTTTCGTGGCCAATTCAATTTGGAATTTTGGACTCTTTGTCGTGTTCAGTAATTTTGGGGGTAAAGTTTCTGGCCAAGATGCAGAGGCTCCTGTTGTGTTGGAAACTACGTCTACTTATGTCAGGAAAATGCACACTGCTCAATAGGAGGAAGCGTAATTGCGGGTAATACAGAGTCTACAGGAAGAGTTTCCAGATGTTATTACCAATATATTGGGGCATTGTAGTCAATATCCTGTAGTCTTAAAATTAAGAGATAATGAACATGTTACTTCCTTGCTGTGCCGGGTATCTCCTCCCAAGGTTTAAACAGCTGATCGATGATTTAAAAGAACAAGGTGTAGTGGAAGACTTAGTATGTATGCGATTCCTTCTTTTTTGCTTCGTAAGAAAAACCCTGGTCAATATCGCTTAATATGTGATTACCGGAAAGTGAACGAAAAAAATTATTTAGACCCTTATCCAGTTCCAGTAATAAATACGGTGTTTCAACATTTGGTTTCCGCTAAATATTTCACCATTTCTGATTTGAACTCTGCATTTCTCCAGTGGGAGTTGCATCCAAATTCACGTGAGCCGTTAGCATTCTGCATCCCCCAGGGGTTGTTTCAGCTTCAGTGGACCAGACTCCCTTTAGGTATAAATTCAGGACCTCAGGCGATGAGTAGGCTGTTGTTTCGCGTTTTAGGCAAATTTATGTATGATTTTGTTTTTTCTTACATCGATGATGTGTGCATTTACAGCAATGCCTTTGAAGATCGCATAAGCCAAAAGCTTCAAGCTTTGAGGGAAGCTGGACTGATTATTAAATTCATTCCAGATTCTTCCACGATTACAGATCCATTGAATATGTTGGAACGTAAAAACTTAGAGTTCAAGTGGGGATCTGAACAACAGGCTACTTTCCAGATTCTTATAGAGAAATTACTAACCCTCCCGTGCTACACTTGCCTGATTTAACGAGAAATGTTTCTTGCATTGTGATGCTAGTACGCTAGACATTGGGGTTGTATTAAGTCAGAAGAAACATGGGTCCTTGGTGCCGGTAGCTTTTGCCAGTAAACTATTAACCTCTGCTGAACGAAAGTACACAGTTTTTTAAAAGGAGTGTTTGGCGTGTATTTGGGGAATGGGACGTTTTTTCGATTATTTGGAACACGCCTCTTTCAAGTTGCATACAGACAATTAGGCTCTAAGTTGGCTTTTGTCCTAAAAAAAAACTGCAGGGCGGTTAGCCAGATGGTTTATTCGTTTTGTCCGTTTTAATTAGATTCATCACATTAAGGGTAATGAGAACGTGGCGTAGTGGCAGATGCGTTGTCACGTATGTTTTGTGATGAGGAATTGACGTGGTGCAGACGGAATCGGCGTGTATAGAAGTAGAAACTGGGCCTGGGAATGGCATAGAGAATAAAGAACAGGGGGAGGTAACGGAAAGCGAGAAATGGATAAACACCTTACAAAATTGCCCTAAATTATTTTTCAATCTTAAAGAACAACAGGCGAACGATCGGGAATGTCAAGACATAATGGTAGAAATTCAAAATGGGGGTTCTGGGTACGCCATGTATAAAGGGTATTTAGGAGAATGATCCAGGAAAGGTAAATTTAGAATTTTTGTTCGTGTGGAGTTGCAGCCCATGATTTTTTCATATTACCACGAATACTTTTTTGGTGGACATGTGGGGAGAGACAATGCCATTGCTCGTATCTATGATGTGTTTTCGTGGCCTGGTTTTCGTAAAGAAGTTGAAAGTTGCGTAAGAAGTTGCCCGGCCTGTCAGCAGGCGAAACCCAATAATCGACCAGTAGAATGAGTGAGGTGAGTGAAGAGATTTGGGCGGCTCTTAACAGCGAGGTCTTGAGAGCCGATGAGGGTGAAGTGAGGTGAGTATGGAGCAGCACCAGAATGAATGGACGGGGAAACTGGAGACACCCGAGAAAACACGCCGGCCAGCGGCATCGTCCGGCACGATTCCCACTTGCGAAAATCCAGAGTGAACCGGCTGGGGATCAACCAGTAGAAGGAAAATATTCTAGTACAGTGGCCACTTACCCTTAGGAAAGGATGTATTACTGTATGATGGGTCCCTTGCCCCGCAGTTCCTCTGGTTACATGTGTGTTTTAGTTGCAGTAGATAGTTTTCGCAAATTTTGTTTTTTCTTCCCCCTCCAAACCATAAAATCTTTAGAAATTTGTTGGGTAATTTCGCCACGTTTATTTTCTTTGTTTGGATATCGTGTAGTAGTTCTTACTGACAATGCCAGTTATTCCCTTTCCAGTGAATTCAGAGACATAATGTTCTCCTGGGGTATAAATATGGTTCAGACCTCGCCATATTATCCACAAGAAAATCTGGTCACTCATGACATAAAGGTTGCCCTGAGAAGTTTCCAGATGGATACCCAGAGACGCTGGTACAAAGTTCTCTATAGCCTTATGCTATGTTTTAATAATGTTGTTAGCAACGCCACCAAGCATTCTCCCTCTGAAATATTCTTCGGAAGGAGGTTATTGCATCCATTGATTAATGCTTGGGCTCTACAATCTTTCTGCTCAGAGACTGCGAAAAATAATGATACAGTCAGGTTTGGGAAGACGTAACTAAGAATATTGCTGATAATCATAAAAAGATGGAAGATCGTATTAACAGCCAACGTAATGGTGTGAAGTCAAATGCGGGAGACTTGGTCTTGGTAAAGGCACTTTTCTGAGATCAAAAGTGGACTATTTCAGTGCTAAGCTAGCTCCTCAGTGGAGAGGTCTGTTTAAGATCTGTTGTTTTCTCACGCCTGTGACATTGTTAGTAGAAGATCCACAACCTCCCAACAGACTGTTTAAAGTCCATGTCAGTCATGTTAAGAAATATTGTGGAAAATATAATGATATATATATAAATTCCATAGATATAAAAATATATTTAGATATGATTTAATAATTTTTATATAAGACATTATAGCTTGATATACAAGATGTGTTATATATACCTCATGATGTATTATGGTGTGATATATTTGTGTTTTTTATTTGAGTATCCCATGTGTATTATGTTTAATATGCATTAAAGGGTTAAATTACTCCGTGCATAATATTTTAATAATCTAATAATTTGGGGAAAAGAGATTTGTGAGGTAAGTCCATGAGCGTCCTTCTCTTTTGTTGAGTTGAGGCGCTGATCTTGAAGGATGGACCCTCGAAGATATGTATTGATCTGCTGTGCTGGAGTGTTCCTGCCTGGAGGCTGGGTTCTGCAGTGAGGGCTTGCCACCCTTTCCTGTGGGACTTCATCGCCTGCAGTTGCGAGTCACTGGTGTTCCTTCTGGAGGGGAGGATGTAGCGGAATTATGCTGCCTCACGTCGATCACGGGCACTTACATTTTCGAAGACGTTGCCCGTTGACGGCAGCCGAGGAGGTGTTAGACTCTGCGAGGTTGTGCTAAATGGTTTCGACGGAGGTCGGAATTATAATGAGCGTGCTGCGTTTCCTTCCACCTAGCGGCGACTGAGAGGGGGTTGCCTTGTGACGTCAGCACCGCCTTTTAATTGAATTGGACGAAGATCGGCTTCCGTTTCGAAGATGTTCTCCACAGATTTGGGGTGGACGGCAGTTGTGAATACTTCACTATAAATACCCTGGCAAACTAAGGGACGGCGTACACTCGGGGGGAGGTCACACCTAGGGGTTTTGGTGTCACTTTGAGACACGTAAATATGGGGATATAGTAAATAGTGGAAGATTGTGCCAGTTATGTAATTGTACATATTTCTGTAACTATATATATATTTTTAGTAATGGCATATTTTCATTGTAACTCCTAAATTTTATATGTTTTTAAAGTAATCTGGGGAATCATAACATGTAAATGTTTTAATGTAATATTTGCATACATTTTTTAAAGTTAATTAATTTGAAAACTGTTTGCATTTTTCTTGGGGCGGAGGAAAACAAAAAAGAGAAGTTCCTAGTAATTAAAAATAAAAACGGAAATTAATATTTTTATTTTCTACAGTCACCCTCTTAACTTACTATCATAAGGCTGCTGATTAATTATTTTGCCATCATTTTTATTCTCCTCCGATTTATGTTCATCTTGGATGACGTGGTTGTGGAGTTGGGGGCGCGTTTTATACATGTGACAGAGTGGCCTGGTGGTCACTAAGAACCCTCTGTTGCACAGTTTATCTTCTTCAGTCCATTCGTAAGTACGTATTATTTCGCTTTTGCTGCTAACTTTGTTTGGGAAACCCCCCATACGCTTTTAACGAGCATAGGAAAAATCGTTTGTGTGTGTGTAAATTTATAAATTTATATTTTAAGAAATCCTACGCCTTCTATTGTTGAACGCATTTTCCATTTAGTATTCCCACGACTGACCTAGTAAGAAGCGAGTGACTACATGACGCGTGTGATACCGTATCATGCATACGCCACAAGGACGAGCCCCAAGGCCGCCAGCGCAAAGCTCAGCTCGCATATATGGGTTATACGAAGATCTCGCTAGTTGCACCCTACATCTTTTGTGCAATACTATTTATTGATCATGTTTATAATGTTGAGTTTTTTTTTGGCATGACGTGAATTTTGCAGTTTTTTGTGCGGTAATGTACAAAACAAATTAATTGGTGATCAACAAATCGATAAGGGTGAGACAAGAACTTACACATCACTCAATACTTTTTTTTTTCTCAGGAAAAGAAAAAAAATGTTCCAGTGTTAGGATTTACCCACAATTTCATATGTGAATTTTGTATTATTTTTTAATGTTTGTCGATAAGAATACGTGTGTATGTTTGTAGGATTTCTCCTGGTCATTCAGTGTAGAGCTGTCTCTCGCGCGTTCCGCTGTGATTGCAGTCGAGGTACTCCAGCCCGTTCCTCTCATCTCTTTCCTTTGGTGAGTTATACAGAATGTTGTGCTACTAGTATGTTTATGAAATAAACCCCAAGCCGAGTAATTTATTTTAAATTACAATATGAATTTATTTTAATTTTCAATATAAATTCGAAATATTAAGATTTATTTTTAAAAAATCAATAAAGTTTATAGTAAAAAATTATAGTTATATAGGAGCGGTGGGGTCAGAGATTTCTAGTGTAAATCTTCCTCAGCAGCCTCGGTGGGCCGGATCCTATTCCCGGGAAGAAACAGGCCATCTTAGGGAATCTGTACAAACCCCTTCCTTCCGGCAACAAAACATGTAATATACTATCGATAGAAATGTTTTGCCACACTTTGGGAAGAGTTAACGCATATATAGCGGTGCTCGCCTTCCATCACATAACATCGCGCTCGNAAATGGTTCGATTCCTGGTAAGTGCACCTTGCATATTTTCGCAAAAAGTACAATTTCCCTCCAAATATATAGGTTTCGTAAATATTGCCATTCCTCCATAACATCATTGGTAAAAAATATAAAATTTTTAGTTATGGTACGTGTTTATTGATGACATGTGTATGACTGTTGGCAGGTGATCCCCGGGCGTGACCACAGCGTCGAGCCGTCCTAGCACGTCCCTCTGTGATTCTGCCCAGTCGAGATTCTCTTCTCGCGGTGTTTCGTCGTCTGCTTGCATTTCCCTGCAAGTATTGTTAGTGAGTTGCTTGTCGAATACAAACACAGGAGAGTAAACAACTTTGCGCTCGGACCTCCAGCATGAGTTGGCCCACAGCTGAGCAACTGTCCTTTACACAAGAAGTTGACTTCGCATGAAATCCCGAGCCGTACAGTGGCTAGTACCGCGAACAGGCTCGCTCCCTATGGTCGGCTCCTCCAGCCTGTTCTCGTCACATCCGCAGAGGTGGCGTGGTGTAACTGTTCAGTGTTTTCTACAGTCAGATGCTAGAAAAACAGTGAGAACCCTTCAGTCTTTTAATATACAACAAAGGGAAATTTAAAATAAATGGGAATACACTGAGAAAACTCTGTTCTTACGCACTCCAGTAAAAAAATTGTAATTTGCAATCATGGGAACGAGTATGTTTACAGTCAGAATAAAAAATTACCAAACTTTGGCGAATGTACCGAGTTCACGGCCGGCCGTGTGCCCTCACTGTGTCAGTGTGTCTCCTAAAGTCACGTAATAATGACACGAGAGAGAGAGAGAGAGAGAGAGAGAGAGAGAGAGAGAGAGCTGCCGGGACACAGCGCAGGAACATCATGGGGTACCGGGCTTGCTGGGGAAACTCAGTGGGCTCATTACAATAGCTGCAGAGGGAAACCTCCGCAACTACAAATAGGGATGGTGCAGGGAGTTGGGAGGGGGCTAGTCTAGCCTCTTCTTAACCTCCTGTAGGACAGATGAAAAACCGCCGGGTGGTTAAGGGCCCCTCACGGGGCCTGATCTACCCCCGCTCTGAAAAAGCGGTGCCGAACTCCATTCTTAGCACGTTCTCCTCCTGGGCAAAAGACAGCTGGTGTACTATGATTTCGCGGGTTGCACCAGCCTCCTCTCATAATTTTACAATAAATTTGAAAACGAGCCAATTATACTACAATCTCTTTATCACAAACACATTCGAAAGGCTCTGCCATTCGCCTTAGTTAAATTACTTTTCAAGTAACCATTTTAAAATATATATAAATTGTTCTTTTTAATTAACGAAAAAATCTAAAGCAAACCTCATACTTGTAGGGGTATCGATCGGACATGATGGCAGACAGTGGTGTGCCTTCTTCCGCCTGTCCCTCGTCTCGGACTCGCTGTGGAGCATAGTTTACCCTCCAGAAGAACGGGCTCCGAACATAACAGGTTGTGTGCGCATGACCCTTACAGAGATGCAGCTCAAATGTGCGAGCGGCGTGGTATCGCCATCAACCGCAAGGACGGTGTTCACAAACACCTTCGTAGCTGTGCAGGCGAGATCAGGCAGGCAGACACACTTAACTGCAGGTTTTGTAATGTCGCTTTTATGCACGCGGGCTTGGCACGGCGACACGAAGCGAGCTGTCATTTTAATCCGGACAGGTTCTCGTATACTTGCAGAGCATACGGCAAGGATTTTACGAGGACAGACTCTTTGAAGGAGCATATGACACGACGTAGTGGACCGGCACCCCCTCCCGACAAACGACAGACTCCAGTTAAGGCCCCTGCCCACACCTCGCGGCCAACAATCGTCGCAGCTTCTGGAATGGTTAACGCCAATGGGTTTGTGGAGACCGAAACAGCGTTCTGATGCAATCTAAAAACCCATATATAACTCAAAACAAGAACGGGTGGTAAAAGATATTTGTACTTTTTTTTTTTTACATAAATTGAGAAAAATATCGTGCGCGTCTTCACAACGCGCCGTGATCGCGGGGGCCTATCCCAACCGCGAAGTTATCGATACGCAGCCGATGTACAGGCTTGCCGAGCTCAGTGTTTATGACGCGAGATGTCGTTAAGCGGGAACTCGTTCAAAAAAGTCTGCTAAATAGAATAACGTTTCCGAGAATAAACGAGACTGATAAGAGAGAGTGCTTCATTATCTTCGGGGGTAAAGTCACCAGACATCAAGATAAAAGAGGGCATTCCCTTTGGAAAACGAAAACATTTAATTAAAAAGTATAACAATGTGATTTCATTAGTACCGCAAATTATTTAAATTTGCCAAAACCATCCATTATTTTTTTTTCATATAATTTTATCTGAATAATATTGAAATTTCAAGCAAATAATTTTTAAAAGTTTAATCAGTAACATAAAATATTCTTCCCATTATTAGTTACAAAATATGAAGGCTCGGTACAAGCAAAATAAACTTATTTACTTCAGTTGTTTTACACAACGAAATAAAATTAACACGCACACTGTAGTATAAAAATAAGAAGCTGCATAAACGCGAACATAATTAACATGGCATTTAAAAAACATACTAAAGTTTTTATGTGACCATACAAATTAACGTCGAGAACACAGCTATAAAAGGTTTTGCGGCGTAAAAACTAATGTCAAAATAATTAGTAAACAATTACTATGTTTTATAAGGTCAAAAAAGTCGGACATTATTAATTACAAAAAATTACTAAAGTTTTTATGTGACTAAACAAATTAACGTCGAGAAAACAGATATAAAAAGTTTTGCGGCGTAAAAACTAATGTCAAAATAATTAGTAAACAATTACTATGTTTTATAAGGTCAAAAAAGGTCGGACAGTATTAATTACAAAAAATTAACCGGACGCAAAAAAAAAGTTTATAAAATGGAGGACATGTCCTTTTGCCCCACGTCTGTAAACCACAATCGGGAGCGAATACGCAGGTCGCTGCACCAACCAAACATAGTTGTTCCGGACGAGTATCTTGGTAACTCCACAGCGGCATCAGAAGGCGTGAGTGTCATCTACGTGTTTCGGAACTCGACACCCCTGCATCGCATTCAGAGTGTGGCTCAGCACTGCTGACACACAGGCAAGAATGCAGATACTTGGCGAGGGGAGTATCAAGTGGAGGTCTGGATATCGGAAACCATAGAACATAGGACATTCGTACGTACAAACATACATACAGACGGACTGATTTTGCCGAACTCGATCTCTGCTATCCAAACCCCCAGTTATTTTCCACGATACGTCATACTTACAATTTGTCATAATTAGGACCAGTGACTTTTCGCGTAAAAATCGGAGCACACAGTAGACTTCAATACTATATACACACCTCAGCTGTTGTTATACCTGCATTGGCTGCTGGTGCCGTGTCCGTCTTTGACCAAGCCACCCAGGACTAAGTAACTCCGACACTGAACCTTCGTGATTCGTGAGCAAACGGTTAACACGGACCAGAACATTTTTTTTAGCCAATCAAAGAAGCTGGGACGACACTACAGTGCTTTGGACTGTATCTTGTCTCGAAATCTTTTCGCGAAATATCACCGCCCCTACGCATAAGGAATCACCTCGAGAAGTTCATCGGTCAAATTCAGACGCATTCTGTGTATGAACAGCCCGAGAAAAATGTGATTCTTTAAAAAAATGTTAATTATAATTTATGTGGGTTTTTAATCATTGCTTGTTTTTACTTTTCCTCTCTAACAAGCATGGCATAAATTTCATGGACACTTTTACCTTCTTGGAATTTATTGTGGTACGGTGTAATATTTTTAATTTTACCGCGTAAGGCGGTATTGGGGGTATAAGTATTGAGCGTAGACCTCTAATAGATAATATATTAATTAATAATAACTTTTATAAGTGGATTCATTTATTGCTATTAATTGATTTGTATGGAAGATTTTATATATACTTATGGATACGA
Organism: Clitarchus hookeri; assembly: GCA_002778355.1. Classification (NCBI taxonomy): domain Eukaryota; kingdom Metazoa; phylum Arthropoda; class Insecta; order Phasmatodea; family Phasmatidae; genus Clitarchus; species Clitarchus hookeri. The sequence goes on from NQII01007550.1 coordinate 29,766, forward strand.
TTATTTTTAATATTATTATTGTATAAAATAAAAAAGTATATTATTCATATCAAAGCAATAGCACCCTACTTCTTTGGTTTGTTATCTCTTAACATCATGTAGTGGTTTTGCAATCACCTCGCTTGCCCCGCGCCCCCCGCAAATATACGAGGAGCCCCAAAAGACGACTCGTTAGGTAAATGTGTTTCTTAGAGTCTGCTCTGCTCAGGAAAGTGGCGAACTTCTTTCATTCTTCACAATTAAAGTGATCTTTGATTTAAATGAAAAATATGGACAACTTTGTTTTAACCCGCCCGGTCGCATAATTATTTTTGTGTTTACTTTTTGCAATCACCGGAGACCCTAAAAAATTCGCGGATTCATTTCGGGACAGGCTAGAATTCAAAACACGTGTGTTAATAGAACTTCCGCCATTGGTCCACACGGTGTTTCGCACCTCCCGGGGAGTGCTGGCCCAATCGTCGCCTTCCACCGTGACGGTAGACAACCAATGCGCAGTTTATATCGGCATATTTGTACGTAAGAGTCTAGCTTGCAGGTCATTGAACTCGCGAATTTTTCAGATCTCTGGCAATCACGTAATATTTTCGCACTTGTGTTGAGGAATTGCCGCTCATCCAGTGAACAGCGTGCTTCGCACTCGACGGCATTCGCATCAACCATTCACGTCATCGAGGCGTCGGAAATTCCACACATCAGATTATACTACTGGAAATGTGGGGCAGCGGTGGCGTAGAGTCCAGGGCGCTCGCCTCCCACCACGGCGATCCGGGTTCGATACCCGGCGGGTTCACTCCCGGATTTTCGCATGCAGGAATCGTGCTGGACGATGCCACTTGCCAGCGGGTTTTCTCGGGGTACTCCCGTTTCCCCGCCCTTACATTCCAGCGCCGCTCCATTTTAGAGTTTCATTTCTGTCATGCTCGGGGATGACGGTCATCTACGGGTCCCAACTGGAAAGACCGTCACTCGGAGGGTGTCGCCTTGCCCTGGGTGCACTCCCCACACGCCATTATTATTATTATTATACTACTGGAAATGCTGCCAACTTACTGGGAACTGATGCCTTGCTGTGTACAGTACATCATAGCTTGCATTAATTTGCGGGGTTAACGCGCCGAGTGAAAAACTCGCAAACACATAGCCGTGTACTTGAAACTCGTCTGTCTGCCGCTGCGAGATCAGTTTATTTGAATGAGATGAGATTGGGAGTAGAGAGAGCGGTAATTTGTAAATGCCCTGCTATAAAGCTGGGGTATGACTCGAGACATGCGAAACTCGCTCTATTACTTGCTACCTACTTGAGGGTAATTTACTGGAGATCAAACTACGTAATTTACCTGTGTGACCGCTTTACTGGAGATTGGTTGCTGAACATTAGAGCCTTTCCTATTGGCTCAAAGCGTCCTTGGGACGAGCCATACAAGTCATCTGCCAATGGCAACAGTCGATAGAACATACCGCATCTTGGAGTTCAGTCTGCCGCCAAATAACAACGCTAATTTTGCAGGTCTCTAGATATGGTTTTTGAAAATTATGTTAACTAGTTCGTTGCCGACAAGTCGACCGTTTGACTATCTAAAGTAATTTGTATAGGTGCCCACTACTTACTCAAGTCGCGCGGGGAAAAAAAAAAAAAAAAGCTCCAGGTAGGCGGGCACATTACAAATGTTCAAGACTCAGTTTTTTTTTTCTTATAGAATTTCAGGATATTTTATAGTTTCGTGATACATCTATAACTTCATAAAAATACCAAATAAATTGAAAACTAACATTTTTCATGTTGGATTAGTTCAAATATCAGAATTTTAACTTGAGATATTGATTTCCACGCATTTGAAGAAGTTACTATAACACAAAGTTTGGTCACAGCTGAAATAATTGGCATGTTGCAATTTGTTTTCAATCCTGATACTTTGTTCAACTGCGGTGTTTTTTAAATTCTGGATAGTTCGGCCTTGACTTTTATCTCGAACGTTAAAATTGAAATACGGAAGAACTGCATAAAAGATTTCCAACAAGCATTCTTCGTGCTATTCTAATAACACGGGCTATTACTTTGAGCTGTACCCTAACGTATTAATTTTGTCGCATTTTAAGATTTGTACGAAAAACGATAAGAATTTAAACTACCATTAAATCATTACTTTATTTTTTTTAAGTAATTTTCTGCTAATGTAATTTTTTTAGACTATTATTTGATAACAAAACAAAAGAAAAATGTAGCAAAACATGTTCGCCTCTTGAACGACTTTAACGTCTCGTCTTGAGCGCCGATGCGGTGGTGGAGGAGACGGGAGGACCTCGATAAAACCACAACGGGCAACAGCAACGTCCGCCACGTTCCCCAGGTGCGAATAGCCGAGATTGACCTCGGCGGTAAATGTAAACTGGTTCGCCATGGCAACAAGTGTGGTTTGACCGGTACAGCGTCGCGGCAAGGTAGTNGGGGGGGGGGAATTCGCAATGTGTCCCCTAGATAAACAACACACAGCTCTGTTGAAGCCGCCTTCAGCGCATATTCCATTGGCCAGTTTTATTTCAGTAACGCCAGCCGTTCTCTTAGTGCTATAGGCTATACACGGTAAAGTAAGAACTCTCATTTGGAATAACAGTCAATAAATGTATTTTATTTTAGCCTTTTCAGACGTTAACTTCAGAGTGCGGTGGAATATACATACTGTGTGTATTACTTACATCGCAATATTTAATTTAAAAAAAGGTGGTTAAAGGATAAAAAATGTCTGAGGGTAAAAAGCAACTAGGGACTTAAAAGTGTTCACTTTACCGTGAACAGCCTATACTGATGAATTACACGCTGTGCGAGGCTGTGTTTACAAGCGCCGCTTATATAGCGCTTGAACTGCGATCCAGTGTGCTTGAAATCAGCATTTATTATTTTTAAGAAATGTTTATAACGTCTCGTTATCATACCAATGCACGAAAAGAAAACAAACACACTTCCGACAAAGTACGAATAACACCCTCAATACACCGTGCACTTTACAGACGCTATTTTCAAGTCCTCAAACGTTGCTAAAAAAAAAAAAGGCTTTTTCACACTGCTGTATCTCATAACATACTTATTGGAAACATGAAAAACTATTATGGCGGCACGCACTGAACACCGCTTCAGACTTTCCAGCAATAAAACCACAGGGTCGCCGCTTCAAGCCCCGTAGGTACAGTCTGCACGACTGCACTATGGGGTATTAAGCCTAAAAACCTGGCCAAAAACATTTTTATGTTATATTTGATAGAAAATGTGTACCGTAGTAGTTTGTTACTCTAACTTTATTAAAAAAACATTTTAGGGGGTTTAGGGGACAGACATATATTTTTAAATTAAAAATAAAAAAGGTAATTTTACTGGTTTATTTAGTTGTGGAAAATAATTAAAAGCAACACAATACAAAAATAATACAATAAATTGAAATTTACAAAAGGCCCTCAGTTTTCTCCTCATCTTCATCACTTTCCTCCTCATCTTCATTATTATGCTCTGAATCACTTGATGCAGAGAATTGGCTTGGTTTTATCAATTCTTTTGCATTTTTGGAGAATTATTGCTTAGATTTCTTGGATTTAGGATGGATGCTTGTTATATACGGGTCTGATGTCAACAAAAGCCTGTTAAGTATGTCTTGATTACAGACTGTTCTGGAAAATTTCCGAGAGTAATTTTGTCGGTATTGGCGAAAGTGTTTGTTCCTGACTTCTGCGGCTTCTTCTGATAGTTGCCCAATCGGTAAAATAGAATGTGTGATGACACTGGGCGCGTGTGTTAATATTTTATGTAATGTCGGTGACATTGGCTGCCAATTATAATTGTTGACATAGTGTTTAGCAGTATCAACTGCGTATTCAGAAAATTTATCTACATCTATTTGGAAACCCGAGGATAACACTTCTAAAACTATTTTTAATCTATGGATGAGCTATTGGTCTACTCCTGTTAGCAAGGCAGCCATCTCGGGATCAGCGAAAAATTGATGAGACGTGTTGCCATCATTCGTGTTGCCGAATCCTGCTTTTGGCACGTCCACAAGCAATCCCAGTTTGTCTTTGAANAGGATAACACTTCTAAAACTATTTTTAATCTATGGATTAGCTCTTGGTCTACTCCTGTTAGCAAGGCAGCCATCTTGGGATCAGCGAAAAATCGACGAGACATGTTGCCATCATTCGTGTTGCCGAATCCTGCTTTTGGCACGTCCACAAGCAATCCCAGTTTGTCTTTGAATTCTTTTTGGATTGCTACCTTCACATCTGCTATCTTCTTCTTGTCATCTGCCATCGAAATGCGGCCTTTGTGCACTTCTGCCTGTATTTTGTACGATAAATGCCAAATGAATTCAAAAAATCGTATTCTGGCATGAAGAACTGATAAACCAAATTTGAATGTCTCGGGGTTTTCGGGCTTATTCATTGTCAAATCATTAAATGTGTTTGATGTTTTGCCGCAAATGTAGCACCGCATTGTCGAGGCTGTATGAGTGGCCGCGTTGCAGACTTTTCCGTCAACCATAGTGAGCAGTAAAGTATGTTCAATAAAAACTTGTTTGTCCTCGATTTTGGTTTTTT